>JACEFZ010026103.1:0-303915 GCA_014155875.1 Cepaea nemoralis
GTTTGCTGGGTTGCCTGTTGAGATGTCACATTTGTATGCCTGTATGTCTTTAATATGTGGTTATTATTATTTAACTATTTTCTGGGTAGTCATAAAATTGAATACGTTAGTTTCTTGATACATGTAGCCCAGGGCTTGCAACTGTGACAGGAATTGGTGTGGGGGTTACTGCCCCTGTCATTCCACTGTCCCTAATTTCCCTGCAAGACAGCGGGTGTCTATGCCTTTATCCTGTCTGACCATGAATGCATAATCAACAGGGAAACTCGATTTAAAATATTCAAACTGAAGGGAGTTTTTAAACAGTCCAGTCAAGCTTAGACAACTAGACACAATCATTGCAGTTATTCCTTTTTGGTGTTTGGCCATTGTGTCCAATGGGAAGTTTGAGTTGAGTATCAAAGTCGTGCTGTGTCTGATGGGAAGTTTGGGCTGAGCATCAAAGTCGCAATAACTGTCCAATAGGAAGTTTGAGCTGAGCATCAAAGCCACATTAACTGCTGTGGCAGTTTGCAGCATAGATGTCATTATTTCACTCCAATGCCAGGTTTCCAATCTGTTTCCTGATCTTTCAATTCCCGTCCCCTTCTGTGAATGCCAGTCATCACATGTAATTTGTTCATCCATATAAAGTACATTGTGGAAAGGTTTCTGATCATCAGAAGCCGTACTCCATCCAAGAATGTTTTGACCTCTTTATCTCCTGCAACACCTTGTGTGTCATTCTCCTGTTGTACATGAAAACCCTGTATGGCAGCTCGAAGACCACCGACTGCAATCGTCCCACAAATTCACTGCTATGTGTGGCTACCGTCAGCCACCCTGCTCTCGGGAAAAGGGGAGGGTTGCACCCAATGAATCGTGGTCTGCTTCCTTCTCATGGCATCTATCACCTGGCCAGGAGCAAGCCAGTTTCTTTCCCACCCAACCATTTAGCTTTCCATGTTTGGGACAAAACATGCTGAGATTTTCACTGGCAGACAGAAACTGAAATAGGGCACACTAATTTGAATCGCAGTCTCTGGTTTCTATGGATTTAAATTTATTTAGGGCTGACATGAAACATTTAAGTTGCGTGGTTGTATGTGTGGGAGATAAAATATGAAGATAATAATAAGCCTTCTTAACATTTTGAGTTGTTCAAAACCGGTTTGCATTTCTGTTTTATTCTTTGATATTATATGTAATATTGATGATGATTCTCCTTGTATTAATGCATGTTAAAGAATGCTTGTACAATTATTTACTTTGTATTTTACCTGCTATCAGACAAGCAATTTTATTGGGCTTAAATGGAGTGCTCATCTTTTATGAAAAATTCATTTTTCACCCTCTCTCTCTCTCTGTCTGCTATTTTGTTTGTATAATAAAATGTTTATCTCCCTTCTGTAGCCTTGTATACCTAGCCTATTGGCATCTGTTCATGTACCTAATAATCACCTTTCCTATTGTATGTGTGTGTATTATGTAAATACTGCCCCACCCCCTGCCTTTATTTAATGTATATAGATTTATAGTAATGCTATTTATTTTTTCCCTTGCTTTCACCTTTGTCCTTTGGCTGCATGCTACCAGTTCTTGTGACTATGAATGTAAATTGCCTAGAAAATCACAGACAGCCAATCAATGCTGGGGTTGAGTGCAACAACATGCAACAAACTTACACCAGACCTGCTGCAAAATGACGATTTGATCAGCAGCAGATCTTGTGTATGAGGGTGGTTTTCCCATGAGATCCTGTCTGGCATATATTGTTACAGTACCTGTCCTATGTTTGGATATGCTTATATATACACAAGCACTTCCTGTTGTTTTACTGTAGTCCAGTTCTCAGTTTGGTAACAGGCTGCACGGCTTTGTAGCTTTGGAAATGTCATTATGGTGTATGTTCTTTGCAGAACATTGCTCATGTAACATGCACAATAGATAATTGATGTACGAAAGATGAGTGGTTGGAAAGGCTGATTGTAAGATGGGCCTACATGCCCAATTTGTGACCCATTGAGAATAAAGTTTGTTCGTTCGTTCACCTGCTGGAAAGATTCTATATAGAAATTATACCATCATCATTACCCCTTATGGACAATAATCACCTTGAAATTATAGTCTGTTTACTTTTGTCTGCCCCAATATAAAATTCCATATCCATTCCATTAACCAACTGAGGGAAAATTATGAGATTTTGCACCTTATCATTATGTCCACCCAACAAAAAACATTTTGTTCTGGAGATTGTACAGCAGATTTCAAAGTTTGTTTATATGCAGTGTATAATTTACGGGTCAGAGATGAAGTGCACATTATTAAATGTATTACGTCTTCACATGGAAACATTAGCGTTGAATAGTTAATTTTCTCGTGGGGACATGGGATTGGCCTTATGACAAGAGCCTCGCGTAGTGGAACGGGGCATTACTGTAAAACAAGTTTGTTAGCGAGAAATCACTAGTTTTTCAGCAAAACATCAAAGAAATGTCGCCGCTTTCCATGATTTAAGTTGCTTTTGAACCTATCAAAGACATATTCCTTGGGTGGGGGTAAATATAAGACGGCAGGAAAAATTTCATAACGATGCAACAGACAGTTTTCAAAATAATTGATCATGAATGAAGGCATTCATTTCTGGACAGATTATAGTACGCTTGTGAGGGTAAAACCGTGGGTAGCTCTTTTGCGGTTGACTCAGTCACATGATTATTAATCGGAGCCAGGGATGGACCCTAATATAACTACTCCTTGAGGTTGAACAGGGTCATGGTAGAATCGAATATATAGAAATTATAGCCTGGGTGTCATGATCAAGTGGGTTGTGTTGAACTGTTTGTCAAGTCTCAAGCTGAGTACAAACGACTTCGACAAGCATTTATTTAAGGTTTGCTTTTCCCAACCTTTCACTGTCCCCAGCCCACCCACAAGGCAGCAGGTTTGTGTCGCTCTTTGCCTAGTACCTTGATCTTTCCGACAAGGGAGGGGTTACCAGTGACTGTGGTACCATCAGCATAGCTCTCGGGGTCATTGTAATACCTAAGTCTTTCTACCACTTCAAGGTGGAGACACAACAGAGGGTAGCCTGGGTATGTAGTTTTACCATCTCAATGACATGATGAAAGCATCTATTGCACTTTTCAGAATGCACCCGTCATTAAGCGATACACAACCACAAACAGAATACACAGGGTGTCCATCAAGATCTCATGCAGTTGTAAACAGTAATAATTTTACATGTACAATTGTGAAAGGGAAACTAATATATTCATTTCCCAAGATATGCTTTGTGGGCAGTCACAAAGCAAGGTTTATGGTTATGTAGCAGGTTTTTAAAAAGCTGCTATACTATTCCGGGAACTGAATCAACCTGTAACATGTTAACTTTACCAGAAATATTATCATAAAATTGAATAACTGAACTTCCGTGTAAACCAGGTTCCTGCAATGGAAGGTGAATTTTCATATAAACGTTTAGTTTAGTCGATGGATCAACATAACGGCTCACAGGGTGTAACCCATCATATAAACGTGAGTTTAGTTAATGAGGGCACACATTTGACTTCTGTTGTTTGTCATTTCAGTTGTTTAATGAACATTTGTTGGTTGCTTGTGAACTCTGCAAAACTGATAGTTGATGATTGACACTCTGATGCCTTGCATTTAGGTCATCTACACCCTAAACATGAGGCCAATGTGGCCAAAACATTAAGAGCATTTGCTCTTAAACCTACTGGGCTGGTAGCAGGGGTAGCGGGTTCATTCTACAGGGGTCAGTTGGACTAAACACTAACATATTTCGTTCAGAGAGCAGTGGCAAACAGCTGAACGTAAAATTCCCTAGAAGATCAACCTGAGGTTGAATGCAACATCCTACAAAGGGCATGCAACATTTGACACCCTAACCGGGGCTTGCAGTCTTTCAGGGTAAGGTGGGGACTGTTCTTCGAACCCAGTTCCAAAGCATCACCCTCTCAGGCAGGGCCTATGTTGCAGAGGTCGCCTTCCCTCTCCAAGCACAGAAACCAGCCAGGTGTTGGAACTTCACATTTGGGAAGAGACGTACTGGAATGTGAACCTCGGAAGTCAGAGTGAGCTCGCCTTTTCTTCTTCTTTTGATCGCTTGAAATATGTCTTTAACTGCAATGTTGTCTCTTGTATGAATTTAACTGTCTTTTTTAGTTCACTCAGCGGTCCATAGAGTTTATCTTCCACTGTTGTCTCTCTAGGCCAGAAAGTTTGCCTAGATACGTTACATTTTGGGCAGTCTTGGAGTATGTGCTCTGCTGTCTGTGACGTCAATCCACATGTGCACATGGCTGTTTCACCAATCTTGAATTTTGTGTACATGTGGTTGCATAATCTATTGTGTCCTGTTCTGAGACGCAGAATAATGACTTGTTCTGGTCTGTCCATAATGTGGTAGTCTTGAACAGGTTTTGGTGGCTTTCTGACTGATTTGATCATTCTTTTGGTGGTATGTAACGGTCACATCAGGTTGTTCTTCTGTTGTTCCTTCTTTAGCCAATCGATCAGCTCTGTCATTTCCAAGTACTCCACAGTGGAATGGTATCCACTGCATGGTGACCTTATGCTGACTGCTAAGTTCAGAAAGTAGTGTCCTTAGTACTGGCAATTTCCAAGACAGGAGCGCCTTGAGTACTGATTTTGCATCTGTCAATAGCACCACAGGTTGTGTACCATGGCTAGTATGTAGTAATTTCTGTTGCTATCTTGATTGCTTCAATTTCAGCATCATAGTTATAGACGTCCTTTCCTGTCAGTACTCTGGCTGTGTCCCTAGTAATTATTTGGGTATTCTATAAACACTCACGCTCCTCCATTTCGAACAGCATTTTGTGCTGACCCATCTGTGTAGACTCAGATCCAGAGGTCCTGTGGGTATTCTTCATCAAGGAAGCTGAGAGTGGCCGTTCTGCTCTGTACACTGTTCTGTTCTAGCTTGTCAAATATTCCTCTCACTTTTGTCTGGATTTGTAGTGATAGTCTATGTTCATCTTTCTGTGGAGTTCGCTCTGGTATAGTTTTCAGGGGGATACCAACTGCGGGCAGATCAGTGAGTGGGTTCACCGGAAGGCGAGGGACACAGGTAACAGGGAAAGCTAATCCACATGCAAAAATTGGTCCAGTGTAGTAGCACGTGTGCTTGAGTTCAAAGCTAGAGAATAGGAGGAAGAAAAAAATACTAGAATGTAACCAGATCATGGGTTCAGTATTGCACAGACAGACTGTCTGCCACTTACAGACTAGCCGCCATTGGGCCTGTGTTGGTGTTTTTCTCCATAGGCCCTAGATATTGCCAACAAACTCCAGCCCAAACATGCAGAGGGATCAGATTATCTTAAGGTCCGACAAATTAAACTTGTATATGAATCAGGTTCCTGTAATGGAAGGTGAGGCTGTCAGACTCCTGCTGTTGTGAAATGTAATTCAATGAAACTAAAGTGCACGCTTACATTAGGTGTCATTTTCAATCATTTAGTTGTTGTGTGGGAGGATCATGTTACCATATTCATAGATATGACCTTTTAAATATCCAGTACAGGAAATATTTATTTAAGAGTTAAACTTGGTTGCATGTCCTTTACACAACCAACCCCGTCATATTTTGGCCACTTGTGATTTACTCAGAAATTTTTACCTTAAGTAGTTTGCCATTGCTTCCTGAGCAACAGACACTATTACCATTGAAATCAATGCAAGGCGGTGTGAGTCTAAATCACAAGCTGCTCATTCCGAACCCTCAGGTCGTGGTAAGAGTTCATGATAAGAGCAATATTCTGCAAAGAATGTTATACAATTTGATAATAATGATGAAAGATTCATATTCAAGTCTAAAACTTTGCAAAGACCTTGTGGACACCCTGTGTGTGTGAGAGTGGGCAGACATAGGTAGTGTTTGAGATGAATTATTTGCTTTATTATTGTTCTATATGTTTGTTTGACACCCACTCCTAAACAGATGCACCTCTTTCTCCATAATCAAAGCTTGCTTTTTTGCATAACCGTAAATTACATTTTCAATTGCTTTTATTTAATCAGAAAAGATTCCTATTGTTTGATGTTTAGATGTCATTGTTTGTGCTCAATGCTACTTTGCAGCCTAACAAATGAATACAAATTTACTGTATTGTTTGTGAGTGACTGGTGGTGTCCTGTGTGTTAAGCACAAAACACTGGATTGAGATTTGAATATGTGTGGTTAATTCTTTTTGTGAAGACTGTTGTTATTGAGACGGTCTTATGTCCTAGCATTTGCTACTGTAAAAGCAATCAATGTTTGGGAACTCGTGTTGCTAGGGGTGCAATCTGGGTTGAGATTAATGGGGGATATCTTCTGAGTTGAGATCAATGGTGGTATTCTCTGGGATGAGATCAATGGGGTTATTCTCTGGGATGAGATCAATGGGGTTATTCTCTGGGATGAGATCAATGGGGTTATTCTCTGGGATGAGATCAATGGTGGTATTGTCTGGGATGAGATCAATGGTGGTTTCTCTTAGTTGAAATCACTGTTGGTATTCTTTGGGATGAGATTAATGGGGTTATTCTCCGAGATGAAATCAATGGTGGTGTTCTCCGGGATGAGATCAAATGGTGGTATTCTCCAGGATGAGATTAATGGTGGAATTCTCTGGGATGAGATCAATGCTGGTATTCTCTGGGATGAGATAAATTAGGGCATCTTCTGGAATGAAATAAATTACTGGATTATCTTAGTTGAACGAACAAACTCTATTTTAAAAGGGTTGAGATAAATGGGGGTATTTATATTTAGACAACTTCATGTGGAAAGTTAAAGAATTACTTAAAACAATTCTTCAGGGCCAATAATTCAGCTAGTGGTATTTGAATAGTGTCTCAGGGTTAAAGTGGATGATGATGGCATACAGGGAGGGCATCAACAAGAAAACTGACATGGCAAACGGTCACCAATCAAACATCTACGCTGAGTCATGTCATATAGACATTACTGCTGTAGATTCTTTGACTTTTCAATAATCTAGCCAGACTTCTGGGAGACTACACATTCACCCTGGCTTGCTTAATACAAACATTGGGCTGCTGGATCTGAAATACAGCCATGAGTGGATTGAAAGACCACACTTCTCCCCAACTCTGGGAGCTGTTCGTCCACAGAAGACTGTCTTTTCTTCAGCTCATTTGCTGGCCACAACTCTGGTACATTTTACTTCACTCAATGCTTTGTTTTCCACTCAAATGATAGCATGATAGTTAACAGAAAATATGCTAGGACAAAAGGAGTTAAAATAAGCATTGGGATGGAGTAGGCTAGTGTCACAAATGTGTGGGAAAGGAGTTGAGACAGGTATTTCATATGTGGAATAAGTAGTGTGTGATGAATGGCCAGCAACAGAATGAGATAGTAGGACAAGTGGCTCTGGCTAGTGTAGACAAGAACATAGCTAGTGTAGACAAGAAGTACAGCCGCTGTAACACAGTAGAGTAGTCAGTGTGCTGGTCTGTCAAGTCTGGTCTAGCTTCAATTCAACCCCCAGCAGAGGCAGAATTGTGTTTGTCACTACTACAGCTCTGGTGTCAACCCAGTGTCATATAAGTAGATTAGTTAGTCACATGTACTCTACAGGATATCACGGTCAACCCCAGCATTGTTTGACTGTTTGTGATTTACAAGGCAATTTTACGTTCAGTAGTTTACAGTGCCTTCTGAATGACTGATGCTCATACCATTATTATAAACCAACACAAGGTGATCTTCTTCACGATCACCTGCGGCTGATTTTGAATGCGCTGTGTAGGATTGCGAATCGCTTGTTTCCCCTTCACCACAGTTGGTTATTTTGTAACCACAGAAAAGATTACAGGGAAAAGAGATAGAGGAAGACAATGAGAGACGGGTTTTGACAGTCTTACATCATATATAGTAAGTGGGGGGGCGCTGAGTGGTCTCGATGTATGGTGTCCGCCTCAAGTGCTGGAGGTTCTGGCTTCAAGCCCCGTGGGGGTAGGTAGGGGGCTGGTCTTTGGATCGAAAAATAGTAGCCTAATGGTGGTGCCCGGGCAAAATTTTAAGTTAAAAATCTACCCAAAGCATTTCAGGATCCTCGCCAGTGCTATGGAATTCATGCAGTCTCCAGACTCAGGCTTGAGTTAGGAGTAGAACAGAGCACTCATGGGTTACACCTGTGTGCCGTGATGTTGATCCGTCGACTAAACTAAACTAATATAGTAAGTAAAGGATTCTCTTACTTCAGTCAATCAATCAGGTGCCGTCTCCACAATGAAGATTGGCTGCAATGGATCTCCAACACTGTCTGTCTCTTGCTCTGACTTATATTGTCAGATTTATATTTGTCCATCTCTTGATGTTATCTCCCCACTTGTATCATTGTCTACCTCTTGCTCGCTTGCCCTCAAGTATGGTTTTTATAAGAATGTTATGTCTTTTAATATGGCCAAAATATTTCACTTGCCTGTTTTTATTTCTTTCATCAACTCGCCTTTCATTCAGTTTTTCTAGAAACTCTGTAGTTTGTTTCTGTTTCCATGAAATACATCTTCTGTATATCCAAATATCCACGGCCTCTATTCAACTTTCTAGTTGCATGTACAATATCCAGGCTTCCGCGCCATATAGTAGTGTTGAATATACATAACATTTGACAAGTCTCATTTGTAATGCGTTGTTAATCTCTCTAGATGTTAATATTGATTTCATACTCTTACTTGCCTTAGTCACATGGTGCTGTTTCCATATTAAATAGATCATTTGGCACTTTACTCCCCAAGATAATTTCCTGGCACCCATATTAAATAGATCAATTGGCACTTTACTCCCCAAGATAATTTCCTGGTACCCATATTAAATAGATCAATTGGCACTTTATTCCCCAAGATAATTTCCTGGTACCCATATTAAATAGATCAATTGGCACTTTATTCCCCAAGATAATTTCCTGTTACCCATATTAAATAAATCAATTGGCACTTTATTCCCCAAGACAATTTCCTGGTACCCATATTAAATAGATCAATTGGCACTTTATTCCCCAAGACAATTTCCTGGTACCCATATTAAATAGATCAATTGGCACTTTATTCCCCAAGACAATTTCCTGGTACCCATATTAAATAGATCAATTGGCACTTTATTCCCCAAGATAATTTCCTGGTACCCATATTAAATAGATCAATTGGCACTTTATTCCCCAAGATAATTTCCTGGTACCCATATTAAATAGATCAATTGGCACTTTACTCCCCAAGACAATTTCCTGGTACCCATATTAAATAGATCAATTGGCACTTTACTCCCCAAGATAATTTCCTGGTACCCATATTAAATAGATCAATTGGCACTTTACTCCCCAAGATAATTTCCTGGTACCCATATTAAATAGATCAATTGGCACTTTATTCTCCAAGATAATTTCCTGGTACCCACTATGGGCTGGGTCGAACTCTGAACCCACGTCAATTGTTTAAACATCTGAATCCACCCTGATGTAGATCGAACCCACGACCACCGGGCCAACAGGCAAGCATCAATTAACTACACCACCGTGACCTTTTGTCATTTTTGTTTTGCACTCGCTCACCTTGAACTCAAGCGTAGTCCATACACACGACTTATAGTAGTGCTGACTGAATCTTGCTGTGGATTAGCTTCCCCTATTACCAGTGCCCCTCGCCATCAGGCGAATACACTCCGACTTCATTTATGTCCCCACGTGAAGGACGATAGGTTAACATGTTAGTCCAACTGTCCGGTGTGGGAGTTGAACCCCTTACCTCGGCATCAGCACACCGGATGTTTGAGAAACATGCGTTCTTATCCATTCAGCCATGCTGACCTACGCCTTCTGTCATTACATGGGGAAAATAGCACACGGTTTCATAAATTCTATTAGAGACTGCAAGCATGAACACCCACTTGGGTTAGCAAGGCACTGAATGGTCTATATAACTTCCATCATCATGAAGTAGTGACTTTGCAGAATGTTGCTCTCATCATGCCTGCAGTACAGTGTCTCCATCTCTTGTTTGTCATGCCTAAAATGTGTCTATCTTTGTGTTGACCACACACACACACACCCTCCCCCTCTACAGGAGCCCTGCTACCCATCATTGTTCTTTCCAAACCACTCTATGGCCAGAGTGTTTCAGTTTCATGTTTATACGCCACGTTTTTTTTTTGTTTTTTTTTCAGTGTTCAGATCTCCTAGAATGTCGGTGGTTTTCTTCTTGGTCCACGAGATTTAAAGAACATTTATGTTAATAGTTAAGCTCGAAAGTCCCAATTTTCTGTAATATCTGCTATAAGTGCCCTCTGGAAGGCAGCAAAACTGACTAGATGCCCCCCTGTCGTGGAATCTGGGTAATTTTTTAATTGTGTTAAAACACCTGGGGTCACAGGTTGACCCAGACTACAAATAGGTGCCAGGAACTGTCTTGGGAAGTCGCGGCCAGCAAGATACTGACCTCATCGCCCCACTGGTCTAAGAAATGTGGGCATGGCACCATATTCCTGGCGGCCTTCAGGCGTGTAAACAGTCCTGTAGCTTTACTTTACTCTCTTGGGGGGGGGGGGGGGGGGGGGGGGGGTGCTTGTTCTCTTTGAACTCAAGTGTAGTCCATACACACAACTTATATTAGTGCTGACTGAATTTTGTGTGTGGATTCGCTTTACTTATTAGCAGTGTCCCTCGCCATCAGACGAACCAACTTCGGACTTGTAATTTACGTCCCCAAGTCAAGGACGATAGGTCAACATTTTAGTCCAACTGTCCGGTGTAGGGGTTGAACCCCTTAATTTGGCATCAGCACACTGGATGTTTAAGAACATGCGTTCTTATCCATTCAGCCTTGCTGACCTACGCTTTACTTTACTTATAGGCACCTTCTCATTTGTACATGTTCAAGACATTCTGTTTAACCCTGGTAGCATCACTAGAAAGTCATTTTTCTGGAACCTACAAGGCACAAGAAAGAGAGTCCTAAAAACACACAAAGAGGTGAATTAGAGACGGAGATGAATAAAATGGGGAGGACTTGGGATGAATTGGTTATAGGTCCATACTCCAGTGGGTGGATAAAAGGAAGAAAAAGAAAAACATGATACTTATTGTTTGTGTAGCACAATGAAGATAAACTCAGTTCTAAACAAAAACATACAATTCTAAAGATGGATGTCTGGACAGAAAGGTGCCAACATTGCTGTTGTAATACATCATCACCATCCAGTGAAGCTTGTCCTGTGTGGAACTTTTCCTTTATAATCTTTAGAAATTCCTCTCTATCATAAACCAGATGGTAAATTATGTTCTAAAAGTAGATTTATACTTTCTAGATCAGTGGTTCTCAACCTTTTTTGGCCCATGGCCCCCCCCCCCCCCCCCCCCTTCACCATATGTTGAGAATGTCATTCCTCCCTTTTCATATTTCCTCCCTATAAATTTCTCCCCACCACCCTGCCCCTACATAGTATATGTAAAAATGGAAGCTAACTTTAGTAACACATACTAGAACAAGTTTAGACGTCTACATAAAACATGATTTGGGGTCTACTTACGTTATAAGACAAATATCAGAAGGGTGAGAAGTACAGAACCGTAAAGAATGCAGGGAAAAACAATATCAAGTAATCGGTTCTTGTATTAACGCGATCTTGAAATAATCTTTATTCCCCCCTTGGAAACCCTAAAATTCTTCCCTAGGGGGGAATTCTCTACCGGTTGAGAACCACTGTTCTAGATGGTATATGACTGTTCTAGGTGTGTGTACGCAAGTGTTTACTTGTAGAATCAATGGTCTAGTGTTTAAATAAGGCGTCCTGTCGTGCATAATAGTCTGGTGTTCTTCTACTAACTTCTACACGTAGATGGACTTTTCTTGTTTGTTTTAAATAAAAACCTGGATGCCTACATAAACATTCCAGTTTCTAAATTAGAAGTTCTGGATATATATAAACATTCTGTGGATATTTATATGCTCTAATCATGCATAAACTTTCTAGTTTTTAAAGTCACACTACTTACATGTATAGAAGATCCAGACATGCATAAAATTTCCAGTTTTTAATAAGAAGTTTTAAGTATAATTTCTAGTGTTGTTTTATTGTAGTAAAAAAAATTATCTTTTGTTGATGTAGACAATCTGTGTATAGCTTATATTTGAAAACATATAATTATGTTGTATTTGAGTGTTTGACAGATTATTTGATGACCATTTCTGAAAAATAATTGTGCTCTGTCATCTGTGAACATATATATTCTATGGTTACCTTCTAAAGGGAGATTAAATAAATGTGATACATGTACTGGTCACATTTTAAACATTGCATATAAAGCCCAGTTATAAGATCTTGTATTACGAATGCCTGTACTGCTCAGTTATAAGGACTTTTAAGATTATATGTATTGCCCAGTTATAAGATCTTGTATTAATATTACATGTAATGCCCAGTTTTAATATCTTGTATTAATATTACATGCAATACCCAGTTTAAGATCTTATTAACACTACATGTAATGCCCAGTTATAAGATCTTTTATTAAGATGTGTAATGCCCAGTTATAAGGAGATATTGCATTAAGATTACCTGTAATGACCCAGTTATAAGGAGGCTAAATGCAAAGAAGTAACAGGAAATTGCAACAAGGAAATCAAATGGCTTTTTAGAAAATGAAACAATAAAGCTTACTATAAAATAAGGAAATTAAATATGATGTTGTGCCTGTTGCTTCGAACTTGTGCTGTCCTGCTGTCTGCCAGTCTGAAGTAAGCAGTTGGAGCATGATTAAGTAGGCCAACCAATAAGTAGTTTGCTTTCAACCCACATCACAGGGGTGATAATTGCTCCCCTACAGCAACATACAACTCTTAGGGTCAGGCCAGCTTCTTCACCTTGTAATCAGATTTATCTGGGAAGGGAACTGGTAACCCCCTACCTCAGAATGCTATGGCCTGGTCTGGGTGAGGGTCCACCACATTGAAATCACTTAAAAACCCATTTGATACATATGCAAGCCTGTTTCATCAGTTGAATTATGAATGAGGTACAGCTTCTCACCAGTGTTCTTGAAGTTCATTAACAACCCTTTCAGTATATCCCAATTTGAAACCATGTATCAATCTTATCTGTATGTAAAGGATGTCCCATAGCTATTAGGCTGTGAAGTTGAGTCTTCACATATTATCATCATCAAGTCTCGTGCCAGCTGGCGTAGGCGTTCATGACTTTCCACAGATCTCGGTCTGGTTTTCTAGATCAGCTCCGCTGATAATATTCCTTCATGCGGCCCTCCTAATCCATCCAGCATCATTTCTCTTGGTCTACCTCTCCCTCTCTTTCCAGTCATCACGATGTTCTCCAATGCCTCTCTTCTCATCACATGACCAAAGAAAGCTTTTCGTCTCTTTCTTATTGTTGTATATAATGTTATAGTTTCATTAGCCTCTTTCAGGCAGTCAGTATTATAGGCTATGAAATTGTGGAGTGATGGCAGTTCCTTTTCTTCCCATAATAAGATTCAGAAAATTGTCTGTTACCCAGTGTTATGAGGGTAGTCTTAACCCCGAAGTCATACTGTTTGGAAAAATGTTCCTGCCTCTGCTAGGGATTGAACCGGGACCAGTCTTAGGAGACATTGTGCCTGTACTAAACCTGTGAACATAGGGGTATGAGTCGAGGAGTTGGCCAGCTTACTTTGTTTCCTCATGATACAAATAAGCCTACTAATCTACGCTCCGGAACCAATCATCTGTTGGTTGGGGGAAGGTGTAACCTAACTCATAGAAGCACAAACATATCCATGGATGTGCTTTAACGCTGGCTTTCTGTCACAGGACTCATTTTTTAAAATCTCTTCTATCCCTAATTACAAGGGGAAGGCAGAGAAGTAAATACCTGGATGGCTTCCAAGCAGCTGTGTAATAAATACTTGGGTCACAACAAGTTAAAATAATTAGATTATGGGACAGAAAGTTGGCAATTAGCATGGTATATCATGGAAGAAATCAGTCAGTACAGAAGTGTTAGTTGATATACACAGACATGATGAAGAGGGGGATCCAAGCATGCATGACCTATAAGTTTAATATGCATTAAGGATGTTCTGTCGACTATAGTGTGCACGGGGTAACAGCTCAATACAAAATATATGCACGGAAAAACCAGTTAACACTGCTGTCTGTAAAAGCATGATTGTCAAGGCAGTGGCTTACTAACTCAATGTATAGGTTTCAGTCTCCAGCTGTGGCAGTTTGAAATGGCAGTGTCCAAGCCATGCTGCTGTATGGAACAGGCACGCGGAGGACGGCTATAAAACAATGACTAGAAAACTACAAACATTTGTTAATATTGAACATAGTAGTAAAAGAAAACATTTCCGTAGTACAACTAGAAAGTCTTTTCTCTGGAATCAGCAGAGCAAAAAGAAATAGAAACTGATGCATAAATTGAAGGGAGGCGTAGGAGAGCTTGGTGTGGGTGGTGGAGGGAGCCTATGCTCCACTGGCAGATATGGAGGACTAAAATCAAAATGCTCACTTGTGAAATAGTTTTTTTTAAAAGGTAGTTGCATATCGTTGACAGAACATTGCAGTCAATACCCGCATCTTTTTAATGCTGTTTGTGATCTCTTGGCAAGTTTATGTTCAGTAGTTTGCCATTGCTTTCTGAACGGCCGGCACTCATACCGTTTTCATGACCAATGCAAGACGGTTGCTGTCTTTCGAATACGATGTGCAGGATTGCCAACTGTGTCCTTAACCGAGACACTTTAAAATGTAGGCTGGTTTAGAATTTCCCAAGTTCTGCCCTGCTGTCAAACTGAAAATATGGAACATGTACGCCTGAAACATTATTACAGTTGATAATTACACACAAAGTGTTTATGGACATACTGAATACACCATAACATACACATCAGCATGGATAAGCGTGCTGGCTCTTAAACTTTCAGTGTGCTGGTGACAAGGTAGCGAGTTGGCCCTGCCCCATACTGGCACATGCACTAAAATATTGATTTCTCATCCTTGACATGGGGATGTAAATTACAAGTACCTCAGAAGATGAAGTGATAGAGAGGAACACTAGAAATACTGAAAACTAATCTGCACACAAAAATCAGTCCAGTGCACACCCTAGTAGTAGTAGCACTTGTATGGACTACACTTGATTTCAAAGCCAGTGAATGAAAAACAAAACATAACCTCTGATTTAAAAGGGAGCAAATGAAAAAGAAAACATAACCTATGTCCTGGCCACAGCACACACAAACCTATGTTGTTGTTGTTGTTTATCCCTTTAAGTGTGAAACAAAGCAATGTTTGACTTTCACTGGCAAACTTCATTTGGTTTGTCTTTTCTTTTCATTATATGACATGACAAAAAAATTGATCTATGCTGTACATGTTAGTCTTTGTAGAAGAGAAAATCATTCATATCATTCACTCATTAATCTTACCATTTTATTGTCAAAAGTTTACAGTATAAACGTTTTCTCTCATTTGATTTTGTTCCTTTCTGTCTTGCTAGATTTTGTTAAATAAATTTGAGAAAATTTGTTTGGAGTTGATGATGTCTTGTTGAGTCAGTCTTGTTGATTTACTCTTTTGTTTTAGTCAACAGATCAACATCACGGCACACGGGTGTAACCCATAAGTGCTCTATTCTCCCCTAACTCAAGCCGGAGTCCAGAGAATCTCAGCTCAGTGCACGAACTCCATAGCACGGGTGAGGATACTGAAATACTTTGGGTAGATTTTTACCTCAAAATTTTGCCCGGGTAGTGCCGTTAAGCTACTCTTTCGATTTCAAACTGCCATGGGATGTTTAACGTGCGCAATAATACACATGGGCTTCCAATCTCACTACCTAGAGACCAGGGGACATTTTGTTACTAGAAGTCCACGTGAAATAATCCTGGCTTGAACCTGGGACCTCCATCACTGGAGTCGAGGCGGATACCATACCTCGAGACCACACAGCCCCACCCCCCTCCCCTCAAATTGATAAATTGGTGGCCAGGGGGATTTGAATATCAGTCGCAGGAATGAGGACATGGGTTCTATTCCCTGATTGTGATTTTCCCCCTCCCTTGATTGAAAGTGAGAACAGTTGGTTTGGTATGGGAAGCCACAGATTTTTTTTTATCCATTGAAGATGAAATGGTTGATTGTTTATTGTCTAGAAGAAGTCTAGTTCCAATGTATTAATGACCCGGTCATCTGAAGCTTTAAAGGGGCTATATTTACTGAGACTGGTGTAGACTTCTCTCCTGACCCAGTACTGGAGTGCTATGTCCAGTGGGACTGAACAGTGGGTCATCTGAAGCTTTAAAGGGGCTTTATTTACTACTGAAGTGAGAATGGTGTAGACTTTTCTGACCCAGTACTGGAATGCTATGTCCAGTGGGGCTGAAGTGTAGAGTTCTCCCTCTCTCCAAACACAGAAACAGCAGGGTTGCTTGAACTTTTCACATCTGTGAAGAGGTATAACAACCCTTCAAACATCAGCCTGGGACCCTGTGGATAAGCATTTCAACCACCCTGCTGGGGTGTGTCCTGACCGCTGAGGTCAATTCTGAACGACCATGGCTGAGGTGTCACTGCCAGCTAGAAGTTAATTGTCACATGGATGTAGGCCGGGATTAGTGCAATTTGAATACATCAACAGATTGCTCTGACCACAGCCTCATATCAGTGACAGGTGTCTGACGTCTGCTGCAGCAGTAAGGGAGGACTGGCAGTCTGGCTTCTTGTGGACAAACACAAGCAGGCCGGGACGAGTGCAATTGGTTTTCTGTGACATCCAAGATTGCAAACATCACAACCTGCCTGGCAGTGTCTTCACTGGTATACCTCAACAACAACCTGCAATATATGCTTGACCCTAGGGAAATGAGTTGGTACTGGAACAGTATAGATGACAATTTATTCTAGTTAGAAAAAGAAAACCATAAATCTGCTGAGGCAATGGGAACCTATTAACAAACAGAAAAGAAACCACAGGAGACATGAATTATTGTATAATTTGGTAAGATAAAAAGTTTCATGGTAGAAACTGCCATTAAGGGTGCCAGGTCTCTTCTTTGTCGCATTTACTTCCCAGTCAGTTCTCAGAAATTCTCAAGACTTGCAGGTCCTTTGCAGAACATCGCTCTCACTGGTGTGTCAGAAGCCTCTCAATGGCTGGCTGTTTCTCATGCCAAAGACATCTGCAATGCAATGTCCTGTCCATCTCTATGCTGGTCACCAAGAACCATGCCCTCCATCATATTCTTTCCAAGCTACTGTGATGTTTAATATGGCTAAAGATTTTTCAGTTTCTGAAGATTAATCCAAAACAGTATAACATTACAGTAATACCAATACAAACTGAATACAAAAGGAAATGATTTGGTCTAGCTGAGATAAAGAATACATCATCAAGTGCCATGCCAACTAACTAGAAAGAGTGATAACGCTCCTTACAACCTCAAACAGAATGTGTAGTTTGTCTTGTCATCTTACCTTTTTTCCCCATAAATTTCTACAGCTGTTCAATATTTTCCAGTTTTTTCTCTTCTCATAATGCGGTCACAAAATGTAGCTGTCTCTTTCTTGTGTTTGTAATATGTTGTCCTAGTCTCTTTCATAAATAACATCTTGGTTGCCAAGTTATTTCCAACATTCTTCTGTAAGAGAACAAACTGAACAAATCTAGAGTAAATGACCATGCAGCATCCATAACGAACATGAAGGGGCTTTACAGAACTAGATGTCACATGCATGAATGCTGGGGTTGGAGCTGTGGCGCTGGGGATTTGGAGCATTGAAGTCATGGAGATTGTGTTGATAAAGAGCTGTACAAGCTCTGGAAGATAAAGAACAAGCACATAGTAAGGATATTTCTTAAATTAACTGACCTGAGTTAGCAGACAAGTGCACAAACAGCAATGGATAGAGCCAGTGTGAAAGACAAGGGTGCATCCTTCATAACAACAAAGACATCCAACCTCAAAGATAAATATCTTACACTAAGGAGCAGAGTTCCTGCCAACAGTAAAAATCAGCACAGTGAAATCACATGCTGCACATGGAATCACATGCTATTCTATTGTACAGTGTTGGATTCAATATTTACAAACATGCATATGTATAATTATAGCACGTGTGACTACACACATTTACATGTTCACCTGTACTTCAGAGTTCACGCATGTGCTTAGATTCTCCAGGTGTAATTTATGAGGGCACTCCAGCACTGGAAATATCAATGTGTAATGACAATTATCCTTAAGCTAACTAACGATGTTTAGATAATGTGAAAATGTTACGGTGATTTTTAAAGACATTCAAACTAAACTGCAGCGAGGAAAGACAAGAAGAAATGAGACAGGCGCTTGTAATGGGTTATATATTATTATGGGAGCTTTTATGACAAAATGCAGTTCTTGTTTGTTCATTGTTACGAGCACTTTGTTTTATGCGGATTCTGTTTTTATGTGCTATGTAGACACGTTTAAAATATTTACGTTACAGAGGCGAGTTTGAGAACCAGGCGTGAACTATATAAACTACAGATACTGACAAGCAGTGAAATCCGCGGCAAGACAAACGTCACACGCGAGGCACAACGGCGATCCAAACTTGCAGAGACATGAAACAGATTCCAACGGGTCCAAACATTGAACTATCACAGACTGTCGTACAACAAAAGCCGTTTCTTATGCGGAGCGTGCCTTAATCAACTACCCATTAGAACTGGCGCTGTCTACAGTAACGTTAGGTTAATCATTTTTACTTTTTAATTGCTACTGTTTTCCACATTCGTCATCAAGACACACCCCCCCCCCCCCCCCCCCCGGTTAGTTTCAGGTTCACATTTGCGTAAGGTTTTTCGTGGAATGAAGGTTGACGCCATATTTGTTTACATTCATTGTTGTAAGTTGGGAGGGACTAGACAATGATTGGCCCTCATAGGGCTGCTACTGCAAACAACTACAACAACAACACACACACACACACACACACACACACAGGGGGTGAGAGAAAGAGAGAGACAGCGAACTTTATTTTCGAAGGGTTAAGAATTGGGCAGGCAGGCCTGACATTCTGCCCGTCTGATATCTCTGCTCTCATACAATATTTCATGCATACAACACTTATCAAGCTAATCTTAGGCAAACATAAACAATATGTATTTAAAACGCGTGGAAACACTGCAATAATCAATGATACATAACTCACTAAAACTAATTTTTGACGTTGCAATTATAATTACCTAAGGTAGGTGTCACCGGGGTGGGGGGAGAAGAGAGATCTGAACGAACATATCTTGAGCTTTCGATATAGATATTTCAATCTATACGCAATCTAAAAATAATGACCACATCTTGTCCTGAAAGTTGACAACTGATCCAAAATGTAATACCCAGAAATATCAATCGTTGAGAATTCAATCGGGCCATTCGTGAAGATGGTGGTGAGGGTAACCATTGGAGAACACAAGAAGTAACCATTGGAGAACACAAGAAGCAACCATTGGAGAACACAAGAAGTAACCATTGGAGAACACAAGAAGTAACCATTGGAGAACACAAGAAGTAACTATTGGAGAACACAAGAAGTAATACGACGAAAGCTAAGGCAATCAGCCAATCTGAATTTGAACTTTTCGCGTCCAAAATGATAACAGCCTTTCTCTGTGATTCGAACAGTTCAAAAACCGAACACTGCCCTGTCCGAAACTGCTTGTTAGGCTGATTGTATTCATCCGAGCGCTGCCTTTAATTTCAGTTGTTTGTGTTCGCTGGCTATGAACTCCAGCGTGAAGTCCTATATGTCGGATGAAGGCATCCTGTTTGTTGTCCAACATCAGTGTGATGTCATACCCAACTGAGGTTTGAGTGAGTATCGTTGTCCCATGTCTGGCTTATTGGTGTGCAGGCAGATACTCTCCGACTTCGAAAGATTTGATTTCCTGGGGAGAATCTACTAGCACTGCTAACCTGCCACTTCTTTCCTGCTCTGAGCGAGGAAGGGAATTTGCGCATTATCATCACAAGCTTGGCTTTTCCAGGTTTAAATTCGGTGACAGAACTGGATGGTAGCACCAGCATTGTCTTCCATAGTACAGCACTGGACAAACCTGACCGCTGGTAGCCACCCACTTCCTCGTGGCTTTGTTGATCCTCCTCTATCTCTGCATTTTCTAGGTAAACTCTCTCTCTCTCTCTCTCTCTCTCTCTGTGTGAGAGAGAGACAGAGACCGACCGGGTCATTACCCCATCAGCGTGGTCCGTGTCCAATTACGGGCGGGGTTACATTTTAACCTCTGCATTTTAAATGCCTAGTTCCAGAACTGGCCTCGACCACGTACCTCGGTCTGGAAGAATCGTGCATTACCTTACGCCAGGAGGCTAAGGTGACGGCCAAACTACCTATGTTCAAACAACGGGGAATAACTTGGATCTAAAACAAATAATGCAGCGAAAACCATATATTTTGTTGAAAGGCTGGTGAGTGTGCGTGCGAGCGTTCGTTGTGAAGAAAACGACAGAGAAAAGAATGCAGCCGTCGAGTTATGTCCTGTTCTTGCTCGTGTACTAAAAAGTTAAAAGCTATAAGCGTTAAGTATTCATTGCGTGACTATTATTTACCAAAACTATAAACGGCAAATGAATGTATTTAGGATATCAACAACGAACGCGCTGGAATCCAGCAGCCTTTTGTGTTGTGGTGGGGCTGTGGAGGAAGAGATACTAGACAAGAGGGCAGAAGAAAACAGAAAGATGTATTAACTTCAACAGCTGAGCAACCAATAACGTCATCAACTTGATTAAAACTGCAGCTGACAGATGGGACTAAAGGGTCACGATCACTGATGTTTGCTCTAGACTTTCCTGGAGAAGTGCTCGGATACTTAAGTTCTTTCTTAGCCCGTCTGGGTTTTTTTTTATCATACCAACAAACCTCATCTCATGCTTCACAGCTCGCAGAGATTCACTAAGCTCGAGCAGTATGTGGCATCCTATGACTCTCTCTCCCTCTCTCGACTATTGGTTGCTTGCTAAAAAGTCCGATGGATTGGCGTTCAGATAGTTTGAGCCATGAAAAGAGATCTCTATAGTCTGTCCAGAAATGAATGCCTTCATTCACGGTCAATTATTCTGAAAACTGTCTGTTGCATCGTTATGAAAATTTTCCTGCCGTATTATATTTACCCCCCACCCAAGGAATATGTCTTTGATAGGTCCAAAAGCAACTTAAATCATGGAAAGCGGCGACATTTCTTTGATGTTTTGGTGAAAAACTAGTGATTTCTCGCTAACAAACTTGTTTTACAGTAATGCCCCGTTCCACTACGCGAGGCTCTTGTCATAAGGCCAATGCCATGTCCCACGAGGAAATTGACTATTCAACGCTAAAGTTTTCGTGTGAAGACTAATACATTTAATAATGTGCACTTCATTTCTGACCCGTAAATTATATACCACATATAAACAAACTTTGAAATCTGCTGTAGAATATCCAGAACAAAAAATTTTTTGTTGGGTGGACAATATGCTAAATTTCACCATTTTCCCTCAGTTGGTTAATGAGATAAGGAATTTTATATTGGGGCAGCCAAAGGAAACAGACTATAGTAGTACGTTTGCCGGTTTCCCCGGTCTAGAAGGTTACACGACTTTTTCCGTAATCGCGTACTCTCGTAAGTAACGTGACGTTGCGAGAGAATCTGTATTGATTCTCTCCGCATCGGTAACTTACGGGGTATGTGCGCCGGTCATTCAGAAAGCAATGGCAAAATACTGAGCGTAATCTTGCCAAGAAATCAACAATCAGCTGAAAGATTCTGATGTTGACAGCGAGGTCCTGTAAAGGATATGCTGAAAAAAGTAGTATGTTTGGTGTAGATACTTTCCTCCCTTGAGAGGGGCACCAAACTACCTCTACAGGACTGTCCAATCTCAGAAAACGGGGTGTGTAAAACCGATACTGAAACTTCATCTGCGATGAGAGAGGCTCATCGAGGCCCAGAGCATGCTTCAGCATAGCACGTACGGGCTAGCTGGGATTAGGACTAGGCTGGTAATGTTTCTTCCATATGTGTCGGTTATTTCTTCTTCTGCATTCATCCGGGTTTTTTTTTCAGACGTGACTGCGTTGTGCCTGTTTACAGCAAGCTGCGTTCTTGCGCCGTTAGGTCGACACATCCGACTTCTGCGGGCATTTTTTGACCGGGTTAACCTTCCCGGGGGTGTCGGTTATTTTATTACCAACAGACTCCAACCCAAAAGAGGTGGGCCGGCTGTAAGTTCCTAATGTCTCATCAATGGCGCCCGCCAGCCGTTTACCTCTCTCCGTAACTGTGTCGACTTTTCATTTTGCCTTCAAGGACTCAATTTTATATGCCTTTATTATGTAAATTAGAACCAAAGTCATAACAGCTTAGATGTTGTCCTGGCCCAAATAAATGTGGGCTTTTCGTTATTACTATCAAAGAATTAGTTAAATTTGACACTACTATATGGTGCAGAAACCTGGTCAATGGACTAGCAATTGGAATGTCGAACAGCCTTGAAATGAGGGTTTACACAGTAAGGGTCATATTTCATGGATACATGGATATAAAAACGAATAGAAAGTCTAAGAAAGGTTGGCTATAACAAGAAAGTTGAAAGTAAGAAATAGTGTGTGTGAGAGAGAGAGAGAGAGAGAGAGAGAGAGAGAGAGAGAGAGAGAGAGAGAGAGAGAGAGAGAGAGAGAGAGAGAGAGAGAGAGAGAGAGAGAGAGAGATAACGAATGAACAAACTTTATGTTAAAAGAATTGGGCAGCAGGCCCGTCCAACATGTCCTCCTATCACTGTCTTCTATACATTATTGTATCCATACATCATACGAGGCTAACTGAGAACAATAATATAAGAGAGATGCATTATAAAGGCATGGGGAGCATGCAAAAATCAATACTACATGACTCAATAATATTAATGAACTATGTGGCAATTGTTATTACCTATGGGGAACATACTGTTCTTCCAAAAGGGGACTGGCTGTTATAGGCAGGTTCTATTAACATTATTGTTATTATTATTATGAGAGAGAGAGAGAGAGAGAGAGAGAGAGAGAGAGAGAGAGAGAGAGAGAGAGAGAGAGAGAGAGAGAGAGAGAGAGAGAAAGAGAGAGAGATTTTGGTCACATCAAAAGGCATGGCATGGCACTCTTGTAAAAGAGTGCGAGCAAAATGTAGGCGGAGATCCAATATCCAATAAGAGGTGGATGAACAGCAAGCAATCTAACGGGCAAGAAATCCATTACAGCCAACCTTCACCGTGGAGGCAGCAAATGATTGAGCATCCTTTGGCCTGCTGCTACTGAAGTTGTACAATGCCCTCAGGAAGGCCGGGACGAGTGCAATACAAGGTCACAGCCCACGTGTGCATTGTCCTTGGCCCAGCCTCACTGAAAGACACCTGTCGCACTTTCTAGCTAACCAGCTGCGGCGAAATCGCACGTTCTTCAACATTTCACTAACTCAATATACTTACTGCCATCACTAACAACACAGATCTTATCTGCATCAATCAACACCATCCGTTTCATTAATACTAATGCGGCACTGCGTAAATTTAGATCATGTATAGTATCATATTCTAATACAGAAAGTGTATGTGTATAAAAGGAGCGGAGAGAGAAAAGTGTGCGTTTATATCCGAGAGAGAGAGAGAGAGAGAGAGATAGATAGATAGATAGATAGAGAGAGAGAGAGAGAGAGAGAGAGAGAGAGAGAGAGAGAGAGAGAGAGAGAGAGAGAGAGAGCAGATGTCTGTGAATAGCAGTTCTGTTATGTCACCGGTTTACATTCTAATTAATGCATACACATGGACGCTATCTAGGGCTGACAGTGTTCACATCAATGACGCCTTTCTAAATACGTTTTCAAAAAACAAATCCGAATGTTGAATAAATTCAGATATCAACGTGGAGGTCTGACTGCGAATGAGGAAGAAGAAACAGGTCTCACGGCAGTTGTCAGTCACGGCAGTTGTCAGTGTATTGAACCGGCTGGCGGAAAGGTTGGGATAGCCAAGGCATATTTATAGACGGAGTTCTCAGTTGCTGGTGTAAGATGTGTATCTATGGATTGTATCCCTGGGTTTCTATCTAGGTCATCTAGGAGATACGACTGGAATACGTCATCGATGTTTTTTGTTTTTTTTTCAAGTGGCTTAGATGTACGGCAGTATCTATATAAATGGGGCCCCGATGTCTTTCCCGTCTCATAAACGGCCACTAGATAATTTGCACATTTTGTAATATACCCGGGACGAAAAATCGGTGAAAAAGAAAACATGACACAGTATCTCAATAATACACTGTAAGCACTTCCACGACAGCGTCTGTCCCGAGATTGCTGTCCAAGACAGTAAAAACACCACGGGCATGAACATACACGAGGCCAGGGAACTGGGGAAGGATAGAGAGTTGCTACATGATGAGAGGCTCTACTCCGCCCGACACAAGTAGAAATGATACAAATCACGGGCGGTGTTAAACGGTTAAAGACAAGAGCAGAAAAGCACAGCGATGATAGTGCACTCTGTGTTCCAATTGTAGTGAACTGAACCACTAGACGCACTGCCTGCTAGAAAGAAAAAAAATGTGTGTGCGCATTAAAAATACCGTGACCAACTTTCAAAATTAGAAAAAGCCAACAATAAAAAAAAAACGTACTACTTATATGGTTCTCCGGTCTCCGTGGCGATGGCGTTGCGGTCAAATACAGCGGCGGTCGAAACACAGCGGCGGCCGATTTTGCAGCAGACTGTCGCGCTGGTTTTAAAATGGTATGAGAGCCGGTCGTTCAGAAAGCAATGGCAAACTACCGAACTTAAAAAAACATGCCAAGACATCAACAACAGCAGTAAAATGCTGGTGTTGACTGTAACGTCCTGTAAAGGATAGACGACTTAATAAAAAAAAAGGTACACACGTGTCTGGCACTTCGCTGATCCTACGGAGTTCGTGCATTAATTGAAGAATGTCCTGGTGTGATCTATGGGAGGTGACCGAGTCATTTATGGGAATCACACATGAAGGTATCCGTGTGTAATGAAGGCGCTCCGTGAAGCAAACAATGACAGAGCCTCGGCGAGCAAACTTTGAGAAACACTATATCGCCAGTTACACACACCACAGTGTACCTGGGGTCCCAAGGAAGCCATGGAATGACTCATTTCGCTACAATCCAACGTCAACTGCAGGGACAATGGGACCTTATCACTGTAACCCCGAGAAAAGAAACACAATTCACCGCGGTGGGTGGAAGACTTAGCAACAACATCTTTATGTAAAGGATACCTGTTTAGTCGCGTATCGTGGTACTATTTAGTAGTGTGCAACAGGCGATATCATTCAACCGTGGCAACATTTGACAACCAACAGTGAAGGACCAGGCCGTGCTTTGCGATCACCTGTGTAAAATAAGCACAATACCAACCACCCTATTCGAAAGCGATACCTGCAGACGGTTGGACGCTCAACAAGTGACCTGGGACACAGTCACCAGCGATTGGTGGAAGTTGCCTGAACAAGGTCGCCGTGAGAGACAGGTGCTAGTTGTGAAAGGTAAACAAGATCAGAGAAAGGGGAGCCTAGATTTCCACAGGTAACGGAAACATGGCAACTCCAGGAATAAAAGAAGACGCCCGTAAAAATGAAGTGTACATACAGCAGGTAGGCACTATGGTAGCAGAGTGGTTAGTACACTCACTAACAGTAACCAGCACTTAGAATCTCAAATAGTAACGGCAAGTTTTTTTCAACCAGTACGTCAATGAGGTAAATCAGGCCCATCAACATGACCACCGTATAATCTTCAGAATATTCAGGAATGTATCCGAAGAGGAAACGTGGCGAAAAGGGCACCCTATCTCATAATGGAGTGACCTAGTACACACTTTAACCTTTTAGTACACTAGTTAACATTTCAAACCCATACGGCAGTATTTGCCACGGGACTGCTATTTTAACTGTCTTCCTTCTGTCTGTCATCTCCCAGAACAGCCAAGGCCCTCAACCGACTCACCAAATCCTTTGCAGCCTTTTAATTGGTTGGATTTTACAGCTTTCTAGTTTTCTACCGAACAAGGAAGCCTGTCTCTCGAAACCCCTCCATAGTCTCCTATTACGGCATACATTACACGTTAGTCTTAATATTCTTTGCTCACCAGCGAGCACCAACAAAATAATCTCATATTGCGCATCTGTTACGAAACATTCTGGAACTGAAAGGGTTACAAATCCTACATGACACGGACAGCACAATCAATACAGAACGGGGGAACTTGACAACAACAAAAAAGTCCAGTCTTATAGAGGTATTTAAGTTTCACAAAAAGGCACGCACAAGTATGGGCAACATAATTATAACACGTGGAGGCATAGCTTTTTGAACATCCAGACGGGTACAGGACTCGTTCCTAACTTATTCTGACCAATCCACATTCATGACTTATTAACAATTTCGGTTATGACATTTGATGAAACAAATGAATGTCGCTTTAGCACAAGATCAATCATGACCATCAATGAAAGGAGTCACCAGCTTCTCAGTAATGGGACTTGATAAGTTATGGCTTCACACTTATGTTAATTACTACTTTAATGATCATTTCAGCATCTGACAATCGAAAACTTCAATTATCACACTAGCACATAATGATTATAAATTTCAAATACATTATCACCTCTTAAGAATTACACTACCGACAACGGAATGCCAATTGCTGGTGAACCCATGGGGTCACTAAAACATCACGAGAAATAAATTCACACATATTGATAAGCAACCACCATGAGGCAAGTACAGAAAAAAGGCCCATTAGATAACATAAAAACTGAATGTAAGCACGGAAGGCTTATTATTTAGCACTTGACTGAATATTAAAGTTAGCGAGTTTACTGTAGGTACTGCCGGTTATGGTACGGGCGTTAATTCTTCCGTCTTCAATTATAAATTGCAACATAACGAGGTGGGAGCCCGATACTCTTCCCTCGCGAGTTTTCTTTCCGGGACAATTCTGAAAATATTCCACAGGTACTTACGTGGTTTGGCCGACCACCGCATACGGATAAGAAACTGTTAATTCCTCTAGTGCAGGGTGAACCGACTCGAGGGCCAATGTGTACACAAGCCGTGATACAATATAGCGGCTTTCTTTACATCAACACTTGATAACACGAACATTTCAGTCAAGCACATTCAATCATCCCATGTGGAAACTGAGCGACCAGCTATTCATCCCGCCTAGTCACAAATACAGCCCATGAGCGGGCGAAGCAACGCTGCAAGCACAAAAAAGGGCCTCTACTAGTTTCGGCTGTAAGGAGACCCAATATAACCCACCACAAAGAGATCCTAACCTGTATTATGGCAAGTATAATGAAAGAGGAAAGCCTTTTTTATATTTCGGGGGAGGGGAGAGAGAAGGAGAACCATTAGTATGCGTGCAAAAAGCCTTTCTATTATAGCCCAGGCATTTCTGTTATCGCTTCACACCAATGCAAGTATCAGGCCTGTAGTGGCACGCATTGTGCGAGAAAGGCCGTAGACCCTCGAGTGTCGCGTGTACCTGCCTGCCAGTTATAAACCTGTGTTGCTAACCGTAACGGGGACAGCGGGGAAGGAAGAGTGATCTTAGGCCAGGCCAGAGCTGAACGGTTGAGACAGTGGCTCTCAAACTTAGTGTTGGTTGGTGATTCTCTTTCTTGAAGACTTGCATTTTAATTCTTACATCGTTGCACTGGCGTTCAGGTCGTCTAGGCGATGAAAGGGGCTTGCATCTTTCGTAGAGAGGATGTAGAGACTACTACTACTGAACCAAGAAATAAAAAATGCCGGGGTTTGACTGCGACGTCATGTAAAGGATATGCAACTGCTGACGTACTATCAACATATTTCCACGGGGACTTTCAGAGCTCTCCTTCACAGCAAAAAGTGAGGTGCGCATGGTCCGGTACTGAACATCGCATGCGCGGAGAGACAGAATGTACCAGGTTGTGATTCAGCGTATTACATAGAGAACTCCTTAGCATTGAAATGTGTGCATCACATCTTTTTTTTTTAGATGGGCTGACCGACTGAAATTTAGCCTAGGCATGAAATGTGTCATTTAACTGCGAAGCTCAACAAACGAACTATATAAACATATTCAAAAAGGAACGTCAGAAGTCTTTGACTAGGTACATTTAATTTAATTATGACATTCAGATAGCTGATTTATTTGGTTGTTTCCGGATTTGAGATTTAAATATTGAGCACAGCCCACTATTGGCAACGCTGATCGTATTCTGGTATGAACCTAAGGCCTATCCACGTCAATGTGGAAGCACTAGACTAAAGTTTCGCTCTCGTTTGAGCTCGTCAGTAGTGCATATCCTTGACTGGACCCGGAAACAAACCCGGATCACTGGCGTGTGAAGCGGGTGTGTAACCACTAGACCACGCGGCACACGCTGGACACGGCCAAATTATCATAACAGAATATTACAACGTCACCCATCGTAGGTTGTAGCTCAAGATTCAGATAGCTGTCTGTGAATTGGGATATTTAATTTTTTTCGACTAAGCGTTATTATTTTGCATTGTACGAGGTCACAGATTTTGACTGAAATGTTCTTTCTTGTACATGTTTATGCCGTTCGTTTGTCGAGCTTCCTGGTCATATTTCTGGCTCTTTCAAGGGGAATACGTCACACCTTGCGATGTACCTTTGTTAAAGGTCAGCGTGTGAGACTTTCGCGTGAATATGTGTATGGCTTGCTTCCCGGAGACAGATTCCATACAAAGTAATGAGCCCTATCTACCTTTTGGTAGGCTTTCCTAACGTGTGTCTGTGAAGAGGCCTTACAGCATACTCTTTACGATTTCCAACTGCAGTAGGATTCTTCTTCTTCTTCATCATCTTCTTTTTCTGCGTTCATCAGAAGATTTTTCAGACGATATTGCCATGTGCCAAGTTTTTTTTTTTGCCCTTGGCTGACACATCCAACTTCTGCGGGTGTTTGTTGACCGGGTTAACCTTCCTGGGTTTATTAAAATGCAAGACTTGCACACGTCAGTCACCCTTATCCGAGAAGAATAGGTATCCAGTTTCATCACACAAGAGGTTAACAGGACGTGCAATATCATTAGACATACATGGTTCTTGAAACAATGCTCAGCTCTATGCAGAGATCCAACCCTGCCTCAGACGGACCGCAACATCTAAGCCACGGCTTCTGACACCAGCCCATAGCAGGCAGCCCTAGTTTCTATTTTAACTACCATTTAGGAAACCCTGCAATGTGGAAATGAGACTGGATGGTGACGATGAAGAAGAAAGAACTAGTTTAGGGGTCGAAATTTGATTTCCTCTTCCAGATATGTAGACAGTACCGTAGTTAGGAAGCATTAATGATCAACCTTTTATACTTAATAGTATCCCAAAAAGTAGACGTCCAAACAGAATCAAGAACACTAAGCAGGTAAAAGGAAATCTGCAAAATGTTCCTGCCAATCCAAGAAAAAATTTAAGAGAATGTCACAAATCGACAATGAAAAATGATTGGCCAAGTACTCATGTTAATACTACTATTAAAATATATATGTCTTATCTGTTCATATGCTCATTCGTTCAGTAGCATGTCCTTTGCAGAACCTCACACACATAACTTTCTGGAAAACCTCTCGATCATAAGCAAGATGTCCTGCATCAGATACACCCATCTGGAGATCATCCGCCACATCCTGCACCCATCTTCTCTTTGGCCTTCCTCTTCCTCTCTTCCCAGGCATATAGCCCTCCATTATTGTTCTCTCCAAACTTCCTATACTGGCCCAGATATTATGTTGTTCAGTTATCCTCATTGTCATTATCTAGAAAATCCTTTGCAGAATGTTATGCTCATGACAAGTAAAATCAGCTTTGCATTTCCCCAACCTCATGCCATTTCCATGCCCAAGACATTATAACATTCACAAGTACTGATTAGAACTCACAGTGAAGACAGGAAAGAGGTACAGATAAGGAAACGCATCAAAACAATATGATTGAAAGCTAAAGCGCGCATCAGGAGTGAAACCTGCCGTCTGAAATTACTCCAGCCCCAGCTCTCCCTGACTTCCAATTAAAATCACTGCACTACACTATGACTCCACCCCCAGATCACTGCACTAAACTATGACTCCACCCCCAGATCACTGCACTACACTATGACTCCACCCCCCAATCACTGCACTAAACTATGACTCCACCCCCAGATCACTGCACTACACTATGACTCCACCCCCAGATCACTGCACTACACTATGACTCCACCCCCAGATCATTGCACTGCACTATGACTCCACCCCCAGATCACTGCACTACACTATGACTCCACCCCCAGATCACTGCACTACACTATGACCACCCCCAGATCACTGCACTACACTATGACTCCACCCCCAGATCACTGCCCTACACTATGACTCCACCCCCAGATCATTGCCCTACACTATGACTCCACCCCCAGATCACTGCACTACACTATGACTCCACCCCCAGATCACTGCACTATGACTCCACCCCCAGATCATTGCACTACACTATGACTCCACCCCCAGATCATTGCCCTACACTATGACTCCACCCCCAGATCATTGCACTACACTATGACTCCACCCCCATATCATTGCCCTACACTATGACTCCACCCCCAGATCACTGCACTACACTATGACTCCACCCCCAGATCATTGCCCTACACTATGACTCCACCCCCAGATCATTGCACTACACTATGACTCCACCCCCAGATCATTGCCCTACACTATGACTCCAACCCCAGATCACTGCACTACACTATGACTCCACCCCCAGATCACTGCACTACACTATGACTCCACCCCCAGATCATTGCCCTACACTATGACTCCACCCCCAGATCATTGCACTACACTATGACTCCACCCCCAGATCATTGCCCTACACTATGACTCCACCCCCAGATCACTGCACTACACTATGACTCCACCCCCCAGATCATTGCACTACACTATGACTCCACCCCCAGATCATTGCACTGCACTATGACTCCACCCCCAGATCACTGCACTACACTATGACTCCACCCCCAGATCACTGCACTACACTATGACTCCACCCCCAGATCATTGCCCTACACTATGACTCCACCCCCAGATCACTGCACTACACTATGACTCCACCCCCAGATCACTGCACTACACTATGACTCCACCCCCAGATCATTGCACTGCACTATGACTCCACCCCCAGATCACTGCACTACACTATGACTCCACCCCCAGATCATTGCCCTACACTATGACTCCACCCTCAGATCACTGCACTACGACTCCACCCCCCCCCCCAGATCACTGCACTACACTATGACTCCACCCCAGATCACTGCACTACACTAGACTCCATCCCCAGATAACTGCACTACACTATGACTCCACCCCCAGATCACTGCACTACACTATGACTCCACCCCCAGATCATTGCCCTACACTATGACTCCACCCCCAGATCACTGCACTACACTATGACTCCACCTCCAGATCACTGCACTCCACTATGACTCCACCCCCAGATCACTGCACTACACTATGACTCCACCCCCAGATCATTGCACTGCACTATGACTCCACCCCCAGATAGGTGGGTGAATGTAACAAATGAAAAGGACACACACAGGTTAGATTATACTGTGTATGGCATACTAAACACAGTTTTTACAAAAAAGGTTAAGTTACATCCTGTTCCGTAAGTTCCAGTAGCTAGCAGACTTGCCTGCCAGCTTAGTATTCATGTGTTTGAATCCCACTCACAGAACAGATTTTACTATTTAAATTCATCTGCATCCCAAGGTTGACCCAGCCTAAAATTGGTACCAGGAAATGTTTAGGATGTAAAGATGGCCGGAATACTGACCAAATCACCCATTAAAAAATGAGACTAGCACCTTGTATCCACTGCCTCGGGGCATGGAAAGGCCCTTTACTTAACATCCCCTTCCACCCATCTCAGTTATTGCTGGAATACACAGCGTTCATCATTTCAGATAATAGGGATTCTTTCATTTAAAATGTTCAAGCACTTATGAAATCTATATTATGCGCTCCACATCCTTCAGAGAATGTGTACAGTTTATATAATCCCATTTCTGCTCATACAACTTTACATAATTGATTTAAAATAGCTAGTATTTTACTTTCCAAGTATGATTCCTTACATATGAATGCTGTTCTTATGGTATACTGCTTAAACCTGCTGTATGGCTCCTCTCTAAAGACTGCCCTATATTTCACAGCTTGTGAGAATGACAGAATGACCAAGAAACAGAAAGACAATTTTACACACTTAGCCCTGTGCAAGCAATGTGCATGGCTCAAGACTGAAAAGTTTCTCTCCCCCTTAGACTAATGGGAAATGTGGACCAAAAACCGATATAAGGATCAATAAATGATATAACAGAAGAATATGACACTGACATTTCAAAATAGTTGTAAATGCAAGCTCAGACACTATATTGAAAAGAAAAAAAAATACAAACATTAATAACATTTACAAAGAATCAATATCATCATGAGCTACCCAGATATAAACACCTTCATAAACCCAAATTTTTCAAGAGCAACTGAAGCCTTAAGGGATAGCATGTAAAAAGAGTTTAACCAAAATGTAGCCCAGTAGCAGCTGGGACATGAAAATAGTGAATGAGTGATATTTTGATTGGGGGGACTCAGAAAACTAGTTTACAGGTATGATGTCCGTCTCTGTCTGATGGGTTATTTTGTAGATTTTTATTTGGTGTGTGTGTGTGTGTGTGTGAGAGAGAGAGAGAGAGAGAGAGAGAGAGAGAGAGAGAGAGAGAGAGAGAGAGAGAGAGAGAGAGGCAGAGAGAGAGAGAGAGGCAGGCAGAGAGAGAGAGAGAGAGAGGCAGAGAGAGAGAGAGAGAGAGAGAGAGAGAGGCACAGAGAGAGAGAGAGAGGCAGAGAGAGAGAGAGGCAGAGAGAGAGAGGCAGAGAGAGAGAGGCAGGAGAGAGAGAGGCAGAGAGAGAGAGAGGCAGAGAGAGAGAGAGAGAGGCAGAGAGAGAGAGGGAGAGAGAGAGAGAGAGAGAGAGAGAGAGAGAGAGAGAGAGAGAGAGAGAGAGGCAGCAGAGAGAGAGAGAGGCAGAGAGAGAGGCAGAGAGAGAGAGAGAGAGCAGAGAGAGAGAGGGAGAGAGAGAGAGAGAGAGAGAGAGAGAGAGGCACAGAGAGAGAGAGGGAGAGAGATCGAGAGAGAGAGAGAGGCAGAGAGAGGCAGAGAGAGAGGGAGAGAGAGAGAGAGAGAGAGAGAGAGGCACAGAGAGAGAGAGAGAGGCACAGAGAGAGAGAGGGAGAGAGAGAGAGAGAGATGAGAGAGAGAGAGATGAGATGAGAAGAGAGAGAGAGACGAGAGAGAGAGAGAGATGAGAGAGAGAGAGAGAGAGAGAGAGGAGCCCTTTAACCCTTATTAAATATTAACACTACACTGTCAACTAACTCATCCAAGGCCTCCTATCCTTAACTATCCCATGTGGACATTAAAATTGACTCAGGAATTGGAAATAAGAAGTTCAGATTAACTGCTTTCAGCAAACTAAATGAAATGTCTAAATTAGAACAAAATATAGCATGTATGAGTCTGGGATCTGTGTCCAGGTTGTTCTATGTATTGGAGGAGACTGGAACACACATCTAAGTGTTCAATGACTGTGATTCTTAGTGATCCAACTTCATGTACATTTATATCAAACCCAAACTTACCCGGAGCAACATAAATCGCGTAGAATAGCACACAAATACAATAAATAATAAAGAAGTAGCATGCACAGAAACATGAACAAGCTAAAAAAAAATATAATCAAGCTACCAGACTCGATATATTACACGCCATACAGAAAATTTAAATCACAATCACTAAAATTGCTGGTGTTTGAGCTTACATGTTGAATTTGAAATTACCGTGGGGATGACAAATACTTCAATGCATTCACTGGAATAATTGGTACTTGGGCAGAGTGCTTGTATCATAGTTTCACCTCCACCCCTTACCACTGCACTGCCTTTGAGGACAGCAAACACATATTTTTGTCAAACACTTCTTTTGCATGGATTTTTTTTTTAAAAGCATTTTTAAAAACATCACATGCCATCTCCACAATGAAAGTTGATGGCAATGGATCTCGAACACTGTCTGCTTCTCACATTGATTGTACATTCTGTCCTGCAGTTTGCTTATCTTTTGATATTATCTTACCACTTGTATCGTTGTCTGCCTCTTGCCTTCAACCTTACCCTCCAGTATGGTTTTTATAAGAGTGTTATGTCTCTTAGTTAGTTAGTCAATGTTCCAACTTCACGGCATCGGGTCGTCCCCATTATGCTCCGTTCCTGTGCCAGTGAATATCACACAAAATGCTCCCCACTGTCCAATGTGAAAAGTGGAATAGGCAGGAGTCTCGGCAATCCAACAGCCAGCACAGGTACACTGTGCATAATGCCGCCGCCAGAATGCCAACACAAAATTAATCCATGAAAACCACAATTCATCGTCGATGGACTCAGCAGTCACCAGAAAGACCTCATTGACCCGGGTTTTCTCACATGGCTCGGTCTTTTACCGCAGGGCAACCCGCCAAAAGTGTCACATAAAGCACAAACTCTGCAGCTTCAGTGACGACTCCAGAGTCTCCTGAAAAATGCACTCGTGAACCGAAAAGGGAAATCAGTCAATTCAGCCAGTAGCTCTGAACATGCAAGTCACTGTACAGGACAGATGTAAAAGCATTCCCTGCGAATTTCACAGCTCAGTGCCTCCCACGCACGCACTCAGTAGCAGGGCGTTGGAACCATGTACTATCAGTCCAACATGAGGAAAATGTGATTGCAAACCGTAGCTGCAAGCATAAACACGCCACAGGCCTAAACGGTTCAACGCCTAACCGCCATGTTGGCGACCGGAAGTCGTTATGTCACTTAACGTGGCCAAAATGTTTCACTTGCCTCTTTTTTATATCTTTCATTAATAGTATACATAACTGTAAATACAACTAGAGCTACTGTAATAGTTTATTAGTGCACTTGTTACATGACAGTTGAAAAGGGTTGGATATCCAACTGCAGGAGGATTTATTATTTCTCTGACTAGGCAACTGTGGGCATTACTAATGCTGTAAAATGAGTACTGGGTCATGTCAGAATCCTCTGAGAAGGAAAAGTAGTGGGCAACTGGTCAAATCATCTAGCAGGTGTGAAGGCACACTGAGCCACGCTCTTCCTTATAGCAATAAATCATTTAAATGCCAAAGGGTTTCATTTACCATCAAATACCAACTCAAATCAATCACATGGTAGCTAAACTAGTCACATTTCTGTGTGAAGAATCAGTCCATTTAAGTACTGGTGAGTATGTGAAATATTATTCAAGATCTTAGCTCTATGTAAGGAATCTACCAAAAGCAATTCCTAGTGATAGAGCACAGATGAAAAAACACACATTAGGGGACACAGCACCCTCCAGAAAAAGTGGACAACTCTGCACATGAGCAGAACCAGGACCACATTTGTTTTGACAGCCGGAAATTTATGCAAAAGCTGGAGGTTACGAACCACAATGTTGAAGTGGAAGTCAAGGGAAAAATCAGTAAGTTATGAGTAGGTCAGAAATCTAGAATGGAAGAGTGACATGTTAGGAAAAGTGACACCAGTCATCAGATTGAACAAGCTGACACCGGGAAGGTTAACCCAGTCAACAAATGCCCACAGAAGTTGAATGTGCTGGTCGAAAGGCGCAAATATTGCAACTCTGCTGTAAACAGGCACAACGCAATTACGTCCGGGAAAAAAACACTCCGGTTGAACGCAGAAGAAGAAGAAGAGGAAGAAGAAGAAGAGGAAGAAGAAGAAGAAGAAGAAGAAGAAGAAGAAGAAGAAGAAGAATCTTACATTTTATGGTTGTGTGTCAATTTATTTCATCTTTAAACAGAGCAATATCTGCCAATAGGGGAAGCAAAGAATAAACTGTATATTTAACTGGATGTCACAACAGACGACTTAGGAGGGTTGGCGTGAACTGAATACCTCATTCAGTAGAAAACTGCAGAATCCAACAAATCATGAACTCGAAAGTGCCGAGTATGATTTGGCTGGGATAGAAGGTAGAAGAACAGCAGTATCATCATCATGGAATAACCTCAGAGATGGCATGATTCAATTTAGTATAAAAACTTCATGATACAACCCTAGATCATTAGATGAAATAGATGTCAAATTTATATATATAATATATATATATATATATATATATATAGGTATGATGCCAAATGAACGGGAAAAAAACACATAGTGGCACACACTACTAAATACACTAAACTAAACTAAACATTACTAAACACTAAACAGTTAAGTACTCCTTATTAACTAAGGTTTTTATTATTCACAGCTAATTAACAGGCGATAAGACAAGATGAGGTTGTGTTAGAATAGATAAAACATTAAAACTGGAATTGCAAGAATTTGTGTTCATGGATATAAAACTAGAATTAATTATACTTGATGTACTTAGTACTTAATGAACGCTAGTCATTGAACTAAGTAGCAAGTTCAGAACTTATCAAACAATCTCTCATGCAATCACTGACAATCAATCACTCAATCGCATTGATGAACGGTGACATGCTAAAAGTAAAATGTATTTTGCTGGCATTTGCATTAACTGAAGATCTTACGGGAAGAAAATGCAATGAATTTATTTAATCTACATTTAACAACAAATAACATAAAAAGCGCAGGACAACATCAAAACAGCAACATCGAGGACACTGTTAAATAAATTCAAATTGGGGTGATCCGACATTTCCAAATCATGGCCAATCGTGGGCACAAACTGTCACCATTCTTGACTCTTCTCTTCTAGTCTTCCCCACAAATCCTTTAAAGTTACGGATACTTCATATTTCCAATAAAAATAATCAAAAGAAGCCATAAATGTTCCAAAAAATAAACAGTACTCACGAGAAATGAGGAAGATTTGAACTGCTGCTGCGTTGATATATTCGTGTATGAGCATGTTGCTATCTCGGTGCCTTTGGGGGGTACAGGAAAATGGCGAAGCAAAAGTTACTTTGAGTTGCTGACCTTTACTTTTGGCGGGAAGGCCGTGACGTCACTAACGGGAGGCTTGCCTTTTGCACAATCTTCATAGGGCGCCTGGCTGGCCCTAGTTACTACGATTGTTAATACTACGGTCTGCCACTCTTGTTATTTGAAGGCGCTGGTTCGAATCCAGAGGGGTCACTGTAGCTTAAAATTTGTATATTGTGTAGTGTGTCCTCTAATCTCTACTAGTTCTTTCCTCTAATTATAATCCTTATCATCAAGTGCAAATAGGAGGATTACCTAACGCACATTTAGGTGTTAAGCGGACCGTACAAAGAAGTAAAATCGTTACTTCAACTGTCGTCATTTGAAGGTTTCATCGTTCGAACCCCGATGTGATTGTCTTATTGTTATATTGTGTAGTATGTCCTATAATCTCTACTTCTTTTCTCTACTTATAATCATCATCAAGTGCCAACATAATTGTCTTCTGCCTAATGCTCATAGGGTGTCCTCATGAGCTGGCCGTAGTTTGTTAATATATTCTGGCGCTCTAATTATTTGAAGGTAGCTGATTCGAATCCAGGTGGTCACTGTATGTAGCTTTACATTTGTATATTGTGTAGCGTGTCCTCTAATGTCTGCTACTTCTTTCTTATAATTATAATCCTTATCATCAAGTGCAAATAGGAGGATTACCTAACGCACATTTAGGTGTTAAGCGGACCGTACAAAGAAGTAAAATCGTTACTTCACCTGTCGTCATTTGAAGGTTTCATCGTTCGAACCCCGATGTGGTTGTCTTATTGTTATATTGTGTAGTGTCACGATACTAGAGGTCAACGATCCAAAATGTCCCCTCTGCTGTGTGTCCACCGTGACGAGGTAGAGGGGCTTGTGCGTCCCAATGACCCCAAGAGCTATGCCGACGGTACCACGGCTACTGGTAGGGCCACCCATGTCGGACAGGTCAAGGGAGAGGGACCAGACGAAGAGACACACAAACCTGCTGCCTTGTAGGTAGACTGGGGACAGTCAAAGGCTAGGGAAAGCACCCCGAATACATGCTTGTCAAAATCGGATGTACTGAGCCACAGGCTTGACAAAGCAGTGCAACGTAAAACCTGCTGCCTTGTAGGTAGACTGGGGACAGTCAAAGGCTAGGGAAAGCATCCCGAATAAATGCTTGTCGAAATCGGATGTACTGAGCCACAGGCTTGACAAAGCAGTGCAACGTAACTTAATTCATGATGTCACAAATCAAAATTAATCGTTATGGTGCTAATCCCGTGAAGTCCCATCAGGCGGCGATAGTGCCGGGCCCCCTGCCTCGAGGGGGTCCACCCATGACTACTGGTGGTCACCTTCCCCTGTGCTGTGGAGTCAAGGCACAGAGGAGTAGGTTAAGAGCTATTGACCAAATACCCCGGACACTCAACATACTACAGTGGAATGCCGAAGGAGTTTACAAGAAGAAAGACTCCCTAACACAGCGTCTTCATAAAGATAGAATAGATGTGGCATGCATTCAAGAGACACACCTCAACGCCAATCACAAATTCTCAGTCAGAGGATATCAGGCCACACGTTTCGACCGTCGAAGGACACAAAGGAGGAGTTCTAATACTTACACGAAATACAATACCTTGCAGCGAAGTATCTGTGATCTCTGACAACCAAACGGAAATTATAGGTGTTGATATAATGATAAAGGACGTGAAAATAAGAATCTACAATCTGTATAGCCCAGCAGATAAGGACCTTACACTCTCAAACATGAAAATAACTGACACAAACTGCATTATTGTCGGAGACTTTAATAGCCGTTCAGAAAGATGGGGATACCCAGATACTGACAGAAGAGGAGATGAATTGGAGGACTGGGAAATAGACTCAAATCTCCATCTACTCAACAAAGCGGATGACACACCGAGCTTCTACTCCAGAAGATGGCTTACCACTTCTACTCCAGACTTAGCTTTCTGCACAGGAGACATCCTCCACAAAATCGATCGCCATGTGCTGGACCAATTAGCAGGTAGTGACCACAGACCAATCAAGCTTGTAATGAATATGGAGTATGTTCCACAGGAGCAAAAGCCCTTGCCCCGCTGGAATTACAAACGAGCAGATTGGGACAGATTTGCCATACTAACAGACAAATATTGTGAAAACATAAATACACGATATGGCAACATAAAGCAAATGGTGGAAAGTCTAAACAGAGCGATAATACAGGCAGCCACTGAGTCCATTCCTAGAGGAGCGAGGAAAAATTACAAACCATACTGGACTGAAGAACTACAAAGTTTGGAGGACAAAGTTGAAGATGCCAGGAAGACAGCAGAGAGAGAACAAACAATTGAAGCGAATATCTCTCTCAAAGCCATCTCAGCAAAATATAAAAGAACAGTAAATCAAACAACAAGAGATTGTTGGAGGGAAAAAACAGAAAACCTGAATTTTGACAGGGATGGAAACAAACTATGGAAACTAGTGAAAGCCATGAACAATGAAGGACCTAGAAACAAACAAATAACAATTAAACAAGGAAATGCCTTGCTTACAGGAAAAAAGGCTGCAAATGCACTAATGGAACACTATGCAAATGCAAACCACATTGATATTACAACCGAACAGAAGAAAGCAATCAAAGACAAACAGATACATCATAGAAATACAGAGACAGCAGCAGAATATATGATGGCAAATCTAACAATGGAAGAAATGGAACAGGCAATGAATACCCTAAAAAAGAAGAAATCACCAGGAAAGGATGGAATCACAAATGAAATGCTAATAGGACTAGGCACCAAGGCAAAGAAGAAACTACTAGCAGTCCTAAATAACAGCTGGAAGAGAGGAATAGTCCCACAGGCATGGAAGGAAGCTATACTAATACCAGTCCCAAAGAAAGGAAAAGACCTGGAAGAACCAAATGGCTATCGACCTATCAGTCTACTTAGCTGTGTAGGAAAATTAATGGAACGCATTATCAATGGCAGGCTAACATGGCATCTGGAAGAAAACAAACTCTTAACACCACACCAAGCAGGATTCAGAAAGTACAGATCCACTGAAGATCAAATAACCTATATAGCTCAGGAAATAGAGGATGCCTTCCAAGAGAAAAAGCACACACTAGCGGTCTGGATAGATTTAGAAAAAGCATTTGATAAAGTATGGAAGGAAGGACTGAAAGTAAAACTGCAAAAAATGCATGTTTGTGGAAAAATGTACAAATGGATCAGCCACTACCTTGAGAACAGAACTGCCAGGACAAAAGTACAAGGACAAACCAGCAAAATGATGCTGTTGGAGCAAGGTGTCCCCAAGGAGGAGTTCTTTCACCAACATTATTCCTAGCATATATAAATGACATCACAGAAAATTTTCCAGCCAGAGTACACACATCCTCCTTTGCAGATGACCTAGCCATATGGACATCTGAAGAAGTATATTAGTACAGCTAACAGCAGAATACAGCAAGCCTTATTAGCGCTAGAGGACTGGTCAAAATCATGGCTAGTGAAGATAAGTGAGGAGAAAACAACATGCACAGTGTTCTCCCTCTCAAATAAAACTCAGCAACCTAAGCTGGTATTGAATGGAAAAATATTGCGCCATGAAGAAAATCCAAACTATCTAGGAGTCACCTTTGATCGTCGCCTGACATGGAAGACACAGGTTGAGAAAAATCGAACAAGAGCAAGGCAAAGAATGGCAATCATGAAAAAGCTTGCTGGTACAACGTGGGGAGCAGATGAGAAAGTTCTCAAGAAGTTATATACTGGACGGGTGAGGCCAGTACTGGAATATGGCATTGCAGCTTGGGCAACAGCAGCTAAGTCAAACTTTAACAAAATAAGTAGAGTCCAAAATCAAGGAATGCGAATCATAACTGGAAGCCTGAAGACAACGCCTATTAATGAACTAGAAAAGATCACTTGTTTACAACCAATGCAGGATAGAAGAGATAGCAGAGCCCAGCAACAAGCAGAAAAATTTAGAAGATTGACAGACCACCCTATGTATAACAGGTTTAAGTGGTTTTGGAAAGGGAAGACTGAAGCGTAGCAACTTTGTAGAAACTGCAAAACGAAGGATTAGGGCAGATCCTATACTTAACATATCAACAGTCAAACCATATTACAATGCACACAAGTTCCCAGCTTGGAGACAGCAGCAACTGCCTGAGATGATAGAAAACATTCCTGGTATTGAGAAAAAGAACACTCAGCATGAAACCGAAAGAAGAGAAATAACCCTAAACTACATAAAAGAACATTACCCAAGCAGCAATTGGACCCATGCATATACAGATGGATCAGCCAAAAATTCAATAGAGAATGGAGGAGGAGGAATTCTCCTAAATTTAAAAAATGGAGTGAAAAAAAACACATTCAATAGGCAACTGGAAATTTTCAAGTAACTTCAAAGCGGAGGTAGAGGCTCTGAAACTGCAGCAGAAATGCTCCTTGATGGAGGAAAATAAAGAGAAGCAAATAGCTATCTTCACAGATGCAAAGTCAGCTGTCTCAATACTGAAGAGCAATAACAGCACAGAACTAGCTGACCTAAGAGCAGCACTCCATGGTCTATGCCAGAAATCCAAAAAAGTTGTAATACAGTGGATCCCATCACATTGCAGTATACCTGGAAACTGAAGAGGCTGACAGACTGGCAAAAGAGGGCGGACGGACTACCACAGCCTGACATAGACATAACCTATAATGAGGCAAAGAGGTTGATAAAAAGCACTTATAGAACCAAATGCTCCCCCGATGTGTCTCCACCTTGCCGTGGTGGGGGAGCTTGAGTGTCCCGTTGACCCAATGTGCTTGCCGATGGGTGAAAACTACATATCGGACAGCGTATGGGATAGGGACCAGACTAAGAGAGACACAACCTGCTGCTCTGCAGGAGACTGAGGATAGCAGTCAAAAGTTTAAATCAGGGCGCATGAAGGCAGTTCTTGTTTCGGACAATACTCTAAGGCTCTCTGTCGAGGGTTTAGGCTGAACGCCTCTAAGCCACAGACCCTCGGATCTGAGAGTCGGGCCGATATCCACCTACCGAAAAATTGGAATCGAGATACTGAGCAAGCTACATGCCCAGTTCTGACACTTGTTTGAAGGCTCTCAGCTGAGGGATATGTTGGATTCCCGGATGAGATGGCCTGGCCGTTTCTCACTGACTGCTGCACGAAGGTAAGGTGCTGAGCCGGCAGCACATGTAGCCTGCCTCGTGAGCGAGTACAAAAAGTCAGTAAAATGCCCTAGTCGAAGGAAATGGTTACGAAAACTGTCTGTATCTAACTCATAGAGAGTGTAGATAAAAGTGGAGAAACGTCTCAATAACGCGAAATGGAACGCACGGCGAGCGAACCTATTGCGTGGTCCAAAGTCAAAAGCAAAAGCTTACCGAGTGGATGTCGCCCGCAGTCTGACCTGCCCCTGGAGCTCACTTGAGCGACCAGTGGCAAGCGAGATGCCCAATACATGGAAGTGAGGAACTAAAGCAGCCATGAGCAGGACGTGGCAACTCCTCGGGTGAGCCCAGTCTCGGAGCAATATGTGCCGGCTCTGCAATTATGGAAGCCTCCTTGGATAGCGAGGGACTGCCCATTGTCTGCCCCTGCCTTCCCTTGAGGGCCGACCGCGATGTCGTTGGTCGTTCTATCTTGACCAGCTGAGATGTGGGCGACATCACAACAGTCTAACGTGCCTCGAAATCAGAGGAAGGTTAACCTCATTAAAAAATGCCCGCCGGAAGTCGGAAGTGTCGTCCTACGGGTGGCAAACTAAAAATTGACACTACGCAATTACGTCCGAGTGAAATGTCTCGTCCGAATGTCTCTCGTGCTAGGAACAGCTCTGACTACCTAGTTTCCGAATGCCGCTCTTGTTCGGAACAGCTCTGACTAGGTAGTTTTCCGAATGTCCGCCGTGCCTGGAACAGCTCTGATGGGTACAGGGACAAGCACATGTCCGAAAACTCGCTTAGTGGAAACCAACCGCAGAGCTGACTGGTTTGTGCAGGAACGGCCCAGGGCGAGCGAAATGCCCAATATATTGAAGTGAGGAATTAAAACAGCCATGAGCAGGACGTGACGATTCCCTCGGTAAACCCAGCACCAGAGCGTTATGTGCCGGCTCTGCAATTATGGAAGCCACCCAGGATGGCGGAAAATGCTATGGACTGTCCCTGCCTTCACTTGAGGGATGACCGTGTAGTCTTCGACTGTTCCAACTTGACCAGCTGAGATGTGGACGGTACCACAAAAGTGAGAGTCTCCCAGGATTGCTAACCTGGTCAAAAATGCACGCTAAAAGTCGGATGTGTTGGCCTGAGGGTTTCGACCCGAGGGTGCCTAACCAGACACACCGCAATCACATCTGAAAAAATCACTCCGGATGAACGCAAAGAAGAAGAAGAAGAAGAAGAACCAAATGGGAATCAGAGCATCCAGGCCATCAGAAGGATGATGCATATTACAAACTCGACAGAAGAGAACAAGTAGCAATCTTCAGACTCCGCACAGGACATAACAGGCTGAAATACCACTTGTTCAATAAACTAAAGATAGGAGATACCGATGAATGTAATTGTGGAACTTTTAAAATGACAGCAAAACATTTGCTTCAGGATTGCCCAATATATGCAGAACAGAGAAAGATATTTTGGCCCACACCTGCTTCATTTGAGGACAAGCTCTATGGAGATATCAACAAGCTCAAGTTGACCGCAGCTTACTTTAACTACAAACAGGTTGACATTTAAAGGTGTATGAAGAAGTATTCAGACTGCCACACTTCATACCACAGGTATGTCGGTTACCAATCGCACATTTTCAGTCAAGGGATATCAGGCCACACGTTTCGACCGCGAAGGACACAAAGGAGGAGTTCTAATACTTACACGAAATACAATACCTTGCAGCGAAGTATCTGTGATCTCTGACAACCAAACGGAAATTATAGGTGTTGATATAATGATAAAGGACGTGAAAATAAGAATTTACAATCTGTATAGCCCGGCAGATAAGGATCTTACACTCTCAAACATGGAAATAACTGACACAAATTGCATTGTTGTCGGAGACTTTAATAGCCGTTCAGAAAGATGGGGATACCCAGATACTGACAAAAGAGGAGATGAAGTGGAGGACTGGGAAATAGACTCAAATCTTCATCTACTCAACAAAGCGGATGACACACCGAGCTTTTACTCCAGAAGATGGATTACCACTTCTACTCCAGACTTAGCTTTCTGCACAGGAGACATCCTCCACAAAATCGATCGCCATGTGCTTGACCAATTAGCAGGTAGTGACCACAGACCAATCAAGCTTGTAATAAATATGGAGTATGTTCCACAGGAGCAAAAGCCTTTGCCCCGTTGGAATTACAAACGAGCAGATTGGGACAGATTTGCCATACTAACAGACACATATTGTGAAAACATAAATACACGATCTGGCAACATGAAGCAAATGGTGGAAAGTCTAAACAGAGCAATAATACAGGCGGCCACTGAGTCTATTCCAAGAGGAGCGAGGAAAAATTACAAACCATACTGGACTGAAGAACTACAAATTTTGGAGGACAAAGTTGAAGATGCTAGGAAGACCGCAGAGAGAGAACAAACACCTGAAGCGAACATCTCTCTCAAAGCCATCTCAGCAAAATATAAAAGAACAGTAAATCAAACAACAAGAGATTGTTGGAGGAAAAAAACAGAAAACCTGAATTTTGACAGGGATGGAAACAAACTATGGAAACTAGTGAAAGCCATGAACAATGAAGGACATAGAAACAAACAAATAACAATTAAACAAGGAAATGCCTTGCTTACAGGGAAAAAGGCTGCAAATGCACTAATGGAACACTATGCCAGTGCAAACCACATTGATATTACAGCCGAACAGAAGAATGCAATCAAAGATAAACAGATACATCATAGATATACAGAGACAGCAGCAGAATATATGATGGCAAATCTAACAATGGAAGAAATGGAACAGGCAATGAATACCCTAAAAAAGAAGACATCACCAGGAAAGGATGGAATCACAAATGAAATGCTAATAGGACTAGGCACTAAGGCAAAAAAGAAACTACTAGCAGTCCTAAATAACAGCTGGAAGAGAGGAATAGTCCCTCAGGCATGGAAGGAAGCTATACTAATACCAGTCCCAAAGAAAGGAAAAGACCTGGAAGAACCAAATGGCTATCGACCTATCAGTCTTCTTAGCTGTGTAGGAAAATTAATGGAACGCATTATCAATGGCAGGCTAACATGGCATCTGGAAGAAAACCAACTCTTAACACCTCACCAAGCAGGATTCAGAAAGTACAGATCCACTGAAGATCAAATAACCTATATAGCTCAGGAAATAGAGGATGCCTTCCAAGAGAAAAAGCACACACTAGCGGTCTGGATAGATTTAGAAAAAGCATTTGATAAAGTATGGAAGGAAGGACTGAAAGTAAAACTACAAAAAATGCATGTCTGTGGGAAAATGTACAAATGGATCAGCCACTACCTTGAGAACAGAACTGCCAGGACAAAAGTACAAGGACAAACCAGCAAAATGATGCTGTTGGAGCAAGGTGTCCCCCAAGGAGGAGTTCTTTCACCAACATTATTCCTAGCATATATAAACGACATCACGGAAAATTTTCCAGCCAGAGTACACACATCATCCTTTGCAGATGACCTAGCCATATGGACATCTGAAGAATATATTAGTACAGCTAACAGCAAAATACAGCAAGCCCTATTAGCGCTAGAGGACTGGTCAAAATCATGGCTAGTGAAGATAAGTGAGGAGAAAACAACATGCACAGTGTTCTCCCTCTCAACTAAAACTCAGCAACCTAAGCTGGTATTGAATGGAAAAATATTGCGCCATGAAGAAAATCCAAACTATCTAGGAGTCACCTTTGATCGTCGCCTGACATGGAAGACACAGGTTGAGAAAAATCGAACAAGAGCAAGGCAAAGAATGGCAATCATGAAAAAGCTTGCTGGTACAACGTGGGGAGCAGATGAGAAAGTTCTCAAGAAGTTATATACTGGACGGGTGAGGCCAGCACTGGAATATGGCATTGCAGCTTGGGCAACAGCAGCTAAGTCAAACTTTAACAAAATAAGTAGAGTCCAAAACCAAGGAATGCGAATCATAACTGGAAGCCTGAAGACAACGCCTATTAATGAATTAGAAAAGATAACTTGTTTACAACCAATGCAGGATAGAAGAGATAGCAGAGCCCAGCAACAAGCTGAAAAATTTAGAAGATTGACAGACCACCCTATGTATAAAAGGTTTAGTGGTTTTGGAAAGGGAAGACTGAAGCGTAGCAACTTTGTAGAAACTGCAAAACGAAAGATTAGGGCAGATCCCATACTTAACATATCAACAGTCAAACCCATTTACAATGCAGACAAGTTCCCAGCTTGGAGACAGCAGCAACTGCCTGAGAGATGATGTCGGTTACAAAAGCCTCCCAGAGGCATGAAATGGAATATTGCTCGGATAGCATATCCATTACGTGGAAAGTCCGAATCAAAAGCTCACTGTGTGAGCTTCATAAAAGGTGGAAAAGTGTCCTAGTGGCATGAAATGGAATATTGCTTGGATAGCAAATCCATTATGTGGAATGTCCGAATAAAAATCTCACTGTGTGGGCTTTCAAAAAAAGGTGGAAAAAGTGTCCTAGTGCACGAAATGGAATATTGCTCGGATAGCAAATCCATTGTGCGGAAAGTCCGAATCGAAAGCTCACTGTGTGGATGTCATCTGCACACTGCATTCTTCTGGTTTCCGGAAGAACAGCCTATGGTGAACGGATGGCCCAATATACGGAAGTGAGGCTAAGCAGCCATGTGCAGGACGTGACGATTCCTTGGGTGAGCCCAGTACCAGAGCGCTGTGTGTTGGCTCTGCAAGTATGGAAGCCTCCTTGGATGGCGGGGAATGCCCATGGTCTGCCCCTGCCTTCCCTTGAGGGCTGACCAGGATGTCTTTGGCTGTTCTATATGGGCCAGCTAGGATGGGAGATAACACCACAACAGTGAGAGTCAAACGTCCTAAGAAACCCCCGGGAAGGTTAACCCGGTCAACACATGCCCGCAGAAGTCGGATGTGTCGGCCTAACGGCGCAAGAACGCAGCTCTGCTGTAAACAGGCACAACGCAATCACATCCGGAAAAAAAACTCCGGATGAACGAAGAAGAAGAAGAAGACCTATCAGTCTACTTAGCTGTGTAGGAAAATTAATGGAACGCATTATCAATGGCAGGCTAACATGGCATCTGGAAGAAAACAAACTCTTAACACCTCACCAAGCAGGATTCAGAAAGCACAGATCCACTGAAGATCAAATAACCTATATAGTTCAGGAAATAGAGGATGCCTTCCAAGAGAAAAAGCACACACTAGCAGTCTGGATAGATTTAGAAAAAGCATTTGATAAAGTATGGAAGGAAGGACTGAAAGTAAAACTGCAAAACATGCATGTTTGTGGAAAAATGTATAAATGGATCAGCCACTACCTTGAGAACAGAACTGCCAGAACAAAAGTACAAGGACAAACAAGCAAAATGATGCTGCTGGAGCAAGATGTCCCCCAAGGAGGAGTTCTTTCACCAACATTATTCCTAGCATATATAAATGACATCACAGAAAATTTTCCAGCCAGAGTACACACATCCTCCTTTGCAGATGACCTAGCCATTATTCCTAGCATATATAAATGACATCACAGAAAATTTTCCAGCCAGAGTACACACATCCTCCTTTGCAGATGACCTAGCCATATGGACATCTGAAGAATATATTAGTACAGCTAATAGCAGAATACAGCAAGCCTTATTAGCGCTAGAGGACTGGTCAAAATCATGGCTAGTGAAGATAAGTGAGGAGAAAACAATATGCACAGTGTTCTCCCTCTCAAATAAAACTCAGTAACCTAAGCTGGTATTGAATGGAAAAATATTGCGCCATGAAGAAAATCCAAACTATCTAGGAGTCACCTTTGATCGTCGCCTGACATGGAAGACACAGGATTGAGAAAAATCGAACAAGAGCAAGGCAGAGAATGGCAATCATGAAAAAGCTTGCTGGTACAACGTGGGGAGCAGATGAGAAAGTTCTCAAGAAGTTATATACTGGACGGGTGAGGCCAGTACTGGAATATGACATTGCAGCTTGGGCAACAGCAGCTAAGTCAAACTTTAACAAAATAAGTAGAGTCCAAATCCAAGGAATGCGAATCATAACTGGAAGCCTGAAGACAACGCCTATTAATGAACTAGAAAAGATCACTTGTTTACAACCAATGCAGGATAGAAGAGATAGCAGAGCCCAGCAACAAGCAGAAAAATGTAGAAGATTGACAGACCACCCTATGTATAACAGATTTAATGGTTTTGGAAAGGGAAGACTGAAGCGTAGCAACTTTGTAGAAACTGCAAAACGAAGGATTAGGGCAGATCCTATACTTAACATATCAACAGTCAAGCCCATATACAATGCACACAAGTTCCCAGCTTGGAGACAGCAGCAACTGCCTGAGATGATAGAAAACATTCCTGGTATTGAGAAAAAGAACACTCAGCATGAAACCGAAAGAAGAGAAATAACCCTAAACTACATAAAAGAACATTATCCAAGCAGGAATTGGACCCATGCATATACAGATGGATCAGCCAAAAATTCAATAGAGAATGGAGGAGGAGGAATTCTCCTAAATTTAAAAAATGGAGCGAAAAAAACACATTCAATGGCAACTGGAAAATTTTCAAGTAACTTCAAAGCGGAGGTAGAGGCTCTGAAAACTGCAGCAGAAATGCTCCTGATGGAGGAAAATAAAGAGAAGCAAATAGCTATCTTCACAGATGCAAAGTCAGCTGTCTCAATACTGAAGAGCAATAACAGCACAGAACTAACTGACCTAATAGCAGCACTCCATGGTCTATGCCAGAAATCCAAAAAAGTTGTAATACAGTGGATCCCATCACATTGCAGTATACCTGGAAACGAAGAGGCTGACAGACTGGCAAAAGAGGGCGGACGACTACCACAGCCTGACATAGACATAACCTATAATGAGGCAAAGAGGTTGATAAAAAGCACTTATAGAACCAAATGGGAATCAGAGCATCCAGGCCATCAGAAGGATGATGCATATTACAAACTCGACCGAAGAGAACAAGTAGCAATCTTTAGACTCCGCACAGGACATAACAGGCTGAAATACCACTTGTTCAATAAACTAAAGATAGGAGATACCGATGAATGTAATTGTAGAACTGGAAAAATGACAGCAAAACATTTGCTGCAGGATTGCCCAACGTATGCAGAACAGAAAGATATTTTGGCCCACACCTGCTTCATTTGAGGACAAGCTCTATGGAGATATCAACAAGCTCAAGTTGACTGCAGCTTACTTTAACTACATACAGGTTGACATTTAAAGGTGCATGAAGACCCTGAGGCATGAAATGGAATATTGCTTGGATAGCAAATCCATTATGTGGAAAGTCCAAATCGAAAGCTCGCTGTGTGGGCTTCATAAAAGGTGGAAAAGTGTCCTAGTGGCACGAAATGGAATATTGCTTGGATAGCAAATCCATTACGTGGAAAGTCCGAATCAAAAGCCCATTGTGTGGGCTTCATGAAAAGGTGGAAAAGTGTCCTAGTGGCATGAAATGGAATATTGCTTGGATAGCAAATCCATTACGTGGAAAGTCCGAATCAAAAGCCCACTATGTGGGCCTCATAAAAGGTGGAAAAGTGTCCTAGTGGCACGAAATGGAATATTGCTTGGATAGCAAATCCATTACATGGAAAGTCCGAATCGAAAGCTCACTGTGTGGATGTCATCTGCAGACTGCATACTTCTGGTTTCCGGAAGAACAGCCTATGGTGAACGGAAGGCCCAATATACGGAAGTGAGGCTAAGCAGCCATGTGCAGGACGTGACGATTCCTTGGGTGAGCCCAGTACCAGAGCGCTATGTATCGGCTCTGCAAGTATGGAAGCCTCCTTGGATGGCGGGGAATGCCCATGGTCTGCCCCTGCCTTCCCTTGAGGGCTGACCAGGATCTTTGGCTGTTCTATATGGACCAGCTGGGATGGGGGATAACACCACAACAGTGAGAGTCAAACGTCCTAAGAAACCCCCGGGAAGGTTAACCCGGTCAACAAATGCCCGCAGAAGTCGGATGTGTCGGCCTAACGGCGCAAGAACGCAGCTCTGCTGTAAACAGGCACAACGCAGTCACATCCGAAAAAATTACTCCGGATGAACGAAGAAGAAGAAGAAGAACACTATGCAAATGCAAACCACATTGATATTACAACCGAACAGAAGAAAGCAATCAAAGACAAACAGATACATCATAGATATACAGAGACAGCAGCAGAATATATGATGGCAAATCTAACAATGGAAGAAATGGAACAGGCAATGAATACCCTAAAAAAGAAGAAATCACCAGGAAAGGATGGAATCACAAATGAAATGCTAATAGGACTAGGCACCAAGGCAAAGAAGAAACTACTAGCAGTCCTAAATAACAGCTGGAAGAGAGGAATAGTCCCACAGGCATGGAAGGAAGCTATACTAATACCAGTCCCAAAGAAAGGAAAAGACCTGGAAGAACCAAATGGCTATCGACCTATCAGTCTACTTAGCTGTGTAGGAAAATTAATGGAACGCATTATCAAAGGCAGGCTAACATGGCATCTGGAAGAAAACAAACTCTTAACACCACACCAAGCAGGATTCAGAAAGTACAGATCCACTGAAGATCAAATAACCTATATAGTTCAGGAAATAGAGGATGCCTTCCAAGAGAAAAAGCACACACTAGCAGTCTGGATAGATTTAGAAAAAGCATTTGATAAAGTATGGAAGGAAGAACTGAAAGTAAAACTGCAAAACATGCATGTTTGTGGAAAAATGTATAAATGGATCAGCCACTACCTTGAGAACAGAACTGCCAGGACAAAAGTACAAGGACAAACAAGCAAAATGATGCTGCTGGAGCAAGGTGTCCCCCAAGGAGGAGTTCTTTCACCAACATTATTCCTAGCATATATAAATGACATCACAGAAAATTTTCCAGCCAGAGTACACACATCCTCCTTTGCAGATGACCTAGTGTCACGAGATCGCCATGAGTTAACCAGATAATAATACCGACGTTTGCTTGGCGTATATTTTCTAGGCCACAACAGTCGTACTAACAGAGTAAACACAGCTGCACGGGTTACATCTGGTCAGCCCATATACACATTTGGTGGTGAGTGAGAAGGAAGGGAATACAACGCGTTGGCAGTTCATAACAGTTAAAAATCACATATAATTGCCCGCTCAGGATATGGAATGGTTCCGTTTGACATCTATAGTTCCGGACATCAGACGGAATGGAGATTTTGACTGTCACCACATGACAGAAAGTTGAGGGTGTTATTGAAAACAGTGGAACACCTGCCGGACATGAACAACGTCACGTGCACAATGTAGAGCTTGTTTGGAAAACCATGATTGGCAGCTTGGTATCGAAACTCTTTGTTGGAACTCGACAGTAACTCTCTAGATTGTTTTGGATGTCAAAACCAGTGATGACAAATCTATCATTGAGGGAGCCAGAGGGGGGATGGATCCCTGACAGGGGATGATCTGCCAATGTGCCACCTGTGTGGGGGCATAAAGGATAACGTCACGTGGCCAACTTTGGTAGTTTGCCATATAAACCCGAGTTGGGACCAACTAGGGGAACTTGAAAATGTGGATTTAGGCAGACATGCTTGTCACTGCAGCAGTTAGAACATCTAACGTGTGAAGGAGATATTTGATTTAGTTTACACGAGCCTGTATGGCTACCATTAGATGTAATTTAGTGTAAACTGCAGTGCTGTAAGGTATAACCTATTATAATATATTCGTTCTAATTAATATAGGCTGTAGCCTTGTGAAAACAAAGTGTGATGATTAGCACTGTTAGTGGAAACTAGTTAGAGTAGAATAGTGATATTAGCTCTGCTAGTTAAGAATAGAGTACTGATGGATAATTGGGAGACGGGGAACTTGCCCGCTGGGGTTTTGCACTCTGTATGGGTCTCTTCTTTGTCATAGCCTGATTCGGCTCTAGGTGGGTAGCTAATCTGCTCTATGTACTAAGTCTAGTTAGCTAAAGATCATTAAGCAAGGCGATAGGCTTACACTCAGCCGATAGGATCAGTGACTAGTACTATCACCAGATGTGTTGTTTCTATCCTAGGTTCCCTACCAGATCCGAGGAAACTCAACAAGTTTTTTAGGAAAAGTTCAAATCCAATTCGGAAGAACACCAGTGGACAGTCAATAAAGTTGCATTACAGAACGTAACTAAAGCTAGAAGGAAGATGATTCACCAAAGAGGGTGATGATTAATGATGCACCACACAGCATCAGACAGTAGTAACTAACTGAGAACATTACTGATAATAGTTGCCTAGTGTGATATAATCTCGTGTAATAGAACACAAGACATGATACTTGAGGCTAGATAGACACGAGTGAGGATCCAGTACAGTAACAATTAACATTATTAACTGTGTACACACTACAAAGGACTTGTGCATTTTTTTAAAGGAACGATAGGAACGGACATTGTGTAGGGTGCAACCGGTCCATGATTAACTGTTAATACCACCGGTGTCTATTTCTGATGATCATGAAATGGGATTTCCAGAGGTCTACAGAGGCAAAGCAGTATCCGGCAAGATGGTTTCGGCACTGGGTGAGATGTACATGTTCTGACGTAACGTGCTGTGGTCTATCCTTGCTGGGATCAGCTGACTGGGTTGTAGTCTGAGAGTCCGATTCTACACACTTTATAGAACACGTCACACATTTTCTTCGCATACACGTCTCATACACGTTACACTTTTCTTTTAATAAATTAATCTTTATTAATTTTTAGAAGCAAGAGTTGTTGAGTATGTTGCATTGGAGAAGTATGAGAGGGGGCATAGTACGACAGTGAGAGAGTGATAGGAAAAGGTGTCCATAGGCTGATGGAGTGTGTTGGACGGAAGCTGGTGGATTCTCCAGGATATGAATAAGGGGAAAATTATTATAATGTGGGGGTCGACTCTCTTCACTCCAGGGACGACACTTTAAAGGAGGACACGACACCTAGCCATATGACATATGAAGAATATATTAGTACAGCTAACAGCAGAATACAGCAAGCCTTATTAGCGCTAGAGGATTGGTCAAAATCATGGCTAGTGAAGATAAGTGAGGAGAAAACAACATGCACAGTGTTCTCCCTCTCAAATACAACTCAGCAACCTAAGCTGGTATTGAATGGAAAGATATTGCGCCATGAAGAAAATCCAAACTATCTAGGAGTCACCTTTGATCGTCGCCTGACATGGAAGACACAGGTTGAGAAAAATCGAACAAGAGCAAGGCAGAGAATGGCAATCATGAAAAAGCTTGCTGGTACAACGTGGCGAGCAGATGAGAAAGTTCTCAAGAAGTTGTATACTGGACGGGTGAGGCCAGTACTGGAATATGGCATTGTAGCTTGGGCAACAGCAGCTGAGTCAAACTTTAACAAAATAAGTAGAGTCCAAAACCAAGGAATGCGAATCATAACTGGAAGCCTGAAGACAACGCCTATTTATGAACTAGAAAAGATCACTTGTTTACAACCAATGCAGGATAGAAGAGAGCAGAGCCCAGCAACAAGCAGAAAAATTTAGAAGATTGACAGACCACCCTATGTACAACAGATTTAATGGTTTTGGAAAGGGAAGACTGAAGCGTAGCAACTTTGTAGAAACTGCAAAACGAAGGTTTAGGGCAGATCCCATACTTAACATATCAACAGTCAAGCCCATATACAATGCACACAAGTTCCCAGCTTGGAGACAGCAGCAACTGCCTGAGATGATAGAAATCGTTCCTGGTATTGAGAAAAAGAACACTCAGTATGAAACCGAAAGAAGAGAAATAACCCTAAACGACATAAAAGAACATTACCCAAGCAGCAATTGGACCCATGCATATACAGATGGATCAGCCAAAAATTCAATAGAGAATGGAGGAGGAGGAATTCTCCTAAATTTAAAAAATGGAGTGAAAAAAACACATTCAATGGCAACTGGAAAATTTTCAAGTAACTTCAAAGCGGAGGTAGAGGCTTTGAAAACTGCAGCAGAAATGCTCCTGATGGAGGAAAATATAGAGAAGCAAATAGCTATCTTCACAGATGCAAAGTCAGCTGTCTCAATACTGAAGAGCAATAACAGCACAGAACTAACTGACCTAAGAGCAGCACTCCATGGTCTATGCCAGAAATCCAAAAAAGTTGTAATACAGTGGATCCCATCACATTGCAGTATACCTGGAAACGAAGAGGCTGATAGACTGACAAAAGAGGGCAGACGACTACCACAGCCTGACATAGACATAACCTATAATGAGGCAAAGAGGTTGATAAAAAGCACTTATAGAACCAAATGGGAATCAGAGCATCCAGGCCATCAGAAGGATGATGCATATTACAAACTCGACCGAAGAGAACAAGTAGCAATCTTCAGACTCCGCACAGGACATAACAGGCTGAAATACCACTTGTTCAATAAACTAAAGATAGGAGATACCGATGAATGCAATTGTAGAACAGGAAAAATGACAGCAAAACATTTGCTGCAGGATTGCCCAACGTATGAAGAACAGAGAAAGATATTTTGGCCCACACCTGCTTCATTTGAGGACAAGCTCTATGGAGATATCAACAAGCTAAAGTTGACCGCAGCTTACTTTAACTACATACAGGTTGACATTTAAAGGTGCATGAAGACCCAGAGGCATGAAATGGAATATTGCTTGGATAGCAAATCCATTATGTGGAAAGTCCGAATCGAAAGCTCGCTGTGTGGGCTTCATAAAAGGTGGAAAAGTGTCCTAGGGGCACGAAATGGAATATTGCTTGGATAGCAAATCCATTACGTGGAAAGTCCGAATCAAAAGCCCATTGTGTGGGCTTCATAAAAGGTGGAAAAGTGTCCTAGTGACATGAAATGGAATATTGCTTGGATAGCGAATCCATTACGTGGAAAGTCCGAATCAAAAGCTCACTGTGTGGATGTCATCTGCAGACTGCATTCTTCTGGTTTCCGGAAGAACAGCCTATGGTGAACGGAAGGCCCAATATACGGAAGTGAGGCTAAGCAGCCATGTGCAGGACATGACGGTTCCTTGGGTGAGCCCAGTACCAGAGCGCTATGTATCGGCTCTGCAAGTATGGAAGCCTCCTTGGATGGCGTGGAATGCCCATGGTCGGCCCCTGCCTTCCTTTGAGGGCTGACCAGGATCTTTGGCTGTTCTATATGGACCAGCTGGGATGGGGGATAACACCACAACAGTGAGAGTCAAACGTCCTAAGAAACCCCCGGGAAGGTTAACCCGGTCAACAAATGTCCGCAGAAGTCGGATGTGTCGGCCTAACGGCGCAAGAACGCAGCTCTGCTGTAAACAGGCACAACGCAATCACATCCGGAAAAAAAACTCCGGATGAACGAAGAAGAAGAAGAAGAAGAAGAAGAAGAAGAAGAAGAAGAAGAAGAAGAAGAAGAAGAAGAAGAAGAAGAAGAAGAAGAAGATCCAAAATGTTACTAGTACAACGAACGGCGTCCTCAGCCGCGGCATTTTGTTTGTTGAGAGAGCCTTGATTAAACGATCGGAATGATTGAAGACGGGAGCGAAGTCTACGGGAACTAACGGACAACGGAATACGACGAGGTCCAACACTTTGAACACGGATGTATCGCGATAAAGCTATTTCAAGAAACCTTTGATGTGATAAACGGAAATTCGCGATCACGCCATATCACGGTCTTTTGTGATAACGGAGAAGAATATCTGTGGACGGAGGAAACGAGTAGATAATCATTGATGTCCCGAAATGACCGGACATCAAAAGAACAATTCGGTTGTTATTGAGAAACAGATGAAGAGGACAGGGGGAAATTGGTGGAATAAGCCCATATAGTCGTACAGAGCCAGAGTAATAATAGGCTGGATATTCTAGTGGAATTTAGTGTGCTACTTGGCTTCCACGAGAGAAGTGGTGGTTTATTCTTGAGTGATTATGAAAAGGGAGTTACGTTTCAAGTCGGATAATACTGACGAGCGTTGTGTATTTATTGTGCAATTAGTATTCCCGATTCAGCTGAGGATAATTATAAGGTAGTTGTGGTGTAGAGTATAAATCTAACATAGTGTATTTGAGTGTGAGACCGTAATATGGGCGTCGGCCGAATTTAGCTGAGAAGTAACGGAGTGGATTGTGTAAAATACCAGTGCACTCGATAGAATAAGTACTATGATAATATAGGATAAGTATGATACGAGATTCTAGTATGGATGGTTACTGGGATTTCTGAGCTCTTTTATGACATTTCATTCTTTACCTAGTCTTAAGTTATGTGTATACTCCTATGTCTTATGTCAGAAGTCATTTCTCTGAATATATAACTGATAACGGCCATAAGCCTACTCTCACTTCTAATGAGTTTGAGTTAGGTTGATAGCACCTGATATTGTCTTTTCGACAGGTTCCTATGAACAAAGCAATAGCAACACTCCTGAAAAGAAAGAATGGACTCTAATCTGGTAAAGTAATAAATATCGGCCAGATTGAAGTCGGATGTCAGACATACAGGTCAGCCAGTTCTAGCATTAACGGATACCTATAAGGTATTCTGGCTAAGAGACTTACAGCAGAATAAAGTACAACTAAACATAGATCGGAAGCTCAATATTGTGCGCCTGAACTATCTTTAAATGACGAGGCTATAAGGCCAGAATTTATTATTGGATAAACAGAACAGTAACGAATAAGACGAACACCGTGAATCAGGGATATTCTATAGACAGTGTTTGTTGGAATTATGTATCCATATAGAGACGATAAGTCATTCGATGATATCGGAGGTATAAACATTACCTGGAATATCATGTGGTTCATGTGATTGGATAGTTCACAATGAAAGACTTTATCTACTAAAACACGCAGTGGTGAACTAACTGTGTAATTCTAACGTTGTCAAGGATATTGTGAAGACATCATCAGCATTCAGAGAGAGAGACACTATACCGGGTGAGCGTAAACAAGTTCTGTGCTGTGGTGACATTATCTATGCCGTTGTGTGATGAGTACAGTGAAATGAATCTTGGACTGTCAATCTTATCTCACCTACAATATAGAACACACCAACAACGTCTTTACATACAATCTATACACATCCATGACACTTTTTATTCAATAAATATGTTAGTATTTATTGGAGGACAATGTTGTGTGGGTATGTTATGAAGGAACAAGAGAGAGAGAGAGAGAGAGAGAGAGAGAGAGAGAGAGAGAGAGAGAGAGAGAGAGAGAGAGAGAGAGAGAGATGGTGATGAGAAGGCATAACGGGGGAGTGTAGACAAAGTATAAGAAGGATTTTAAAGGTGTGCTTGTTGAATCCACTTTCCCCCAGGGACGACAAGCTACATGTAGTATGTCCTATAGTGTTTTTTTTTGTTTTTTGGCCTCAATATAAAATTCAATATCTCAGTAATCAACTGAGGGAAAATGATGAGATTTAGTATATAACCTTATCATTATGTCCACCCAACAAAAAAAAAAAAACCGTTTGTTCTGGAGATTTTACAGCAGATTTCAAAGTTAGTTTATGTGCGGTATATTAATTACAACTTAGAGATTACGCCCATGATTTTAACAGTATTACAGCTTCACCAAGACACGTCCCGGCATTTTTTTTAAATTTTCACGTGATTTCCGTTTTGAAACAAACAGCGCGAAGATTCAGAGGTGTCTCCAAATGAAGGTTCTTTCATGAAACGTGATTATATAAATAAACTAGCTGACAAGGCCCGGCTTCTGGCGGGGATCTATCTATCTATCTATCTATCTATCTATCTATCTATCTATCTATCTATCTATCTATCTATCTATCTATCTATCTATCTATCTATCTATCTATCTATCTATCTATCTATCTATCTATCTATCTATCTGCCTACCTGCCTGCCTGCCAGCCGGCCGACCGACCGACCGACCGATATCTATCTATCTATCTATCTATCTATCTATCTATCTATCTATCTATCTATCTATCTATCTATCTATCTATCTATCTATCTATCTATCTATCTATCTATCTATCTATCTGCCTACCTGCCTGCCTGCCTGCCTGCCTGCTTATCTATCTATCTATCTGTCTATCTATCTATCTATCTATCTATCTATCTATCTATCTATCTATCTATCTATCTATCTATCTATCTATCTATCTATCTATCTATCTATCTATCTATCTATCTATCTATCTGTCTATCTATCTATATGTCTATCTATCTATCTATCTATCTATCTATCTATCTATCTATCTATCTATCTATCTATCTATCTATCTATCTGCCTACCTGCCTGCCTGCCCGCCTGCCTGCCTGCCTGCCTGCCTGCTTATCTATCTATCTATCTATCTATCTATCTATCTATCTATCTATCTATCTAACTATCTATCTATCTATCTATCTATCTGTCTGCCCACCTGCCTGCCTGCCGGCCGGCCGGCCGACCGACCGACCGACCGACCGACCGACCGACCGATATCTATGTATCTATCTATCTATCTATCTATCTATCTATCTATCTATCTATCTATCTATCTATCTATCTATCTATCTGCCTACCTGCCTGCCTGCCTGTCTGCCTGCCGGCCGGCCGGCCGACCAACCGACCGACCGACCCACCCACCCACCCAGTCAGCCAGCCAGCCAGCCATTCTTTTCTATGCTTATATACGTGTGGATCAATCATCATCATCACCAATTTTCCACATCTTGCAATTTCCAAAAAGTATCAGTTCGTGCGCTGATACCCTTCCGTGCCAGGACACAAAGCTGTTGAGAATGTTCTGCTGCTGTCCTCTTCTGTTTTCTATTTCCCCAATTTTTTCTGGCTCAGATTGTCTTATAATAATGTAGCCGAATAATGATGGCTGCCTCTTGCTGATGTTTGTGATAAGCTGTCGTTGTGTTTCAGCCTCTTTCAAAGCATTTAGATGACTCATTGTTTCTGAAAAAAAGCGTCTGTGGATTTTTTTTTTTTACATGGTTACTAATTGTCCAGAATTCACAGCCGCCGTATGCTAAAACTGGTTCTAAGTAACACCTTTTCTTACCTCCAATTGCAATGATGTTTTGCATAAAATGTCATCTATATATATAAAACAAAGTGTATGTATGTAAATATGTGTCCTTTATTTTTTCGCTAACGGCCCATCCGATTGAGATGAAATTTTCTACACGTCTTCCTTTCATTCCAGAGCTGCCAACAGTGATATTTTGTTAGTGTGAAATCGCCTGCTTACTCAGTATTATTTCATTTTTCATTTTTCATTATAATTTCATATATCTCAGGGGACCTAACTCTGTAAAAGTTATTTCAAGGGGCATAACTTTTCTGTATAACTTATAGTCATATTGTGGCATCGTTTTCAAAGATTTATAAACTCTTTGTCAATAGTTATGTACCTGCATATGAGTTATAATAAATAATGATACAATCTGTAAGGCATTTTCAAAGTTTTCATAAAAATAATGCATAATGCATAACATTGTAACTCATCTTTCTATACTTAAGAAGTTATCTAAAAGATGTTGAACAATATCATCTCATCTTTAGTGTTTTCCGCCATCATATCGGCACGATTCGCTTGACAGCACTTCTCAGCGCTATCAAGCCAAGACGCCTTACACATTTCAAGCAGCCTGATACGGGGGGAAAATGGCACGTCGTAATAGCACAAAGAAACAAGCAGCTTCCAAGATGCATAGTGAGAAAACCGACCAGACTATCAAGAAGACGAACCTGCCTTTGGAGAGTCTGCATGCAAGCTGTAATAAAGTATCTGAACCTACAGTCAATGAAACTACCAATAAGAAGAGCGACGACTACCCACAGACGAACACAAAAACTTGTGAGAGGGAGGAGGACCAAGACACCAGAATCAGAAACACTGATTCAAACACAGTCAGATGGGTGGTCAAGCGGCTAAAAATGGAGCTTACTGATCAACAAATACAGAAGCAGCTGCAGGAAGAAAATCTTCACGTCAACATTTTGAAGGCAGAGCGGATTCTTACCTACTCAGAATTAAATGAGATGCTCCACACCAAGGACTGGGCGAACCCGGGCCGGGTCAGGCAGACAGACAGACAGACAGACAGACAGACAGACAGACAGACAGACAGGCAGGCAGGCAGGCAGGCAGGCAGGCAGACAGACAGACAGATAGATAGATAGATAGATAGATAGATAGATAGATAGATAAACAGACAGGGAGGGAGGGAGGGAGGGATAGACGGAGGGAGAGACAGAGGGATGGGTCTATTAGACAGACAGACAGACAGACAGACAGACAGACAGACAGACAGACAGACAGATAGTCGGTAACGGGAACGAGAACTTATATGACTACTTATATGAATTAAATGAGATGCTCCCCACCAGGGACTGGGCGAAGCCGGGCCGGGTCAGCTAGTTCTTTTATAAAATGCAACTCATGCCAGTCGTATACCGCCATCTCCTGTATTGCTATGAGGTGAGGAAAAGACGTTGGCGCTGGATGGGACACACACTGAGAACACCTGAGGAAATATAACTAGATACTCTCTTGTTTGAAACCCACATGGCAAACAAACCAGCGGAAGATCTAAAACACACGGAGAATAGAGTTACAGACAGAGATGAATAATATTGGGAGAGCATGGGGGGAGCTGCATAAGATAGCAAAAGATAGGGCGGCTTCGCGAGGTTTGGCTGAGAGTCTAATTCTTCTTTTTCTTTCTCTTCAAAATAATGTATTCCTATAGTGAATTCAAACACAGGCAGCGAGGAGCATTTTGTGTGATATTCACTGGCACAGGAACGGAGAAAATTGCGGCGACCCTTTGCTGTGAAGTTGGAACCACGACTAACTAACTAAACACAGACGATACAATTAAAATATTGCACGATTTATTGCCTGGCATATTTCGATGCATCTCGTAAGGTGCATACTGAAGCGTTATATATATATATCATGTTATGTGAAACAATGAATGATATTTTCCATACTGCAGTGTTATATATATATATATCATGTTATGTGAAACAATGAATGATATTTTCCATACTGCAGTGTTATATATATATCTATTATGTTGTGTGAAACAAAGAATGATACTTTGGCTGAAATATGATGTACATCGTACTTGAAGTTGCGCGAATGTGTAGAGCGTTAAATCCTCGGAAGTCTAACACCTTAACAGGAAGTCCTTCTGTTTTCGTTCGCTTGAAATGCGAATATATCTGCAATGTTGACTTTTGTATTCATTTCAGTTGAGGTCCTATGCTCCAGTTGGTGGATAAAAGTCAGAAGGGGAAGGCTGCTACTGTACAATGTGGACGTATAGCACAAGTCCTTGCAACGATCTTCATAGATCCCTAGGTGTATTCAATGCAACAAATTCGAGTACACATAGTACATGCATCAATAAAAATCTCGCATGTAGTACATACATCAACATAAATCTCGCATTTAGTACGTACATCAACATACAATCTTACATGTAGTACACACATCAGCATACCATCTCGCATGTAGTAGGATACGTCATTTGGGGACATTTTAATCGATTCGGAACCTCCGTGGCAAAGAGGTCAGACCGCCTGGCAAGGGACACTGGTAATAGCGAAAGCTAATCCACATGCACAAATCAGCCCAGTGCACTAAAAGAAGTAGCTCGTGTATGGACTATGCTTGATTTCAAAACGAGCGAAGGCATAAAAAAAAAACATGAGCGATTGCAATATTTCAGTGTCCATTAACTCTATATTCTCTGCCAGCTCGGTTCCAGCATGTGATGGTCATTTATCTATGGCGCGATGTTTGTCTATCAAGAATGATGATGAACATTCATTTCATCCTGTGTGACGGAAAGTTTGGAGTCGTGAGTTCTAAGATGGCTGGTAAGACCTATTTTGGCCCGAAATGTTCTTTGACAATGTGGACAAAGAATGCTTGACGTTCTAGAAGGAGGATCTCCTGCAGTAATTTCTTTATGAAGCCTTTTTTCCACAGCTCTTGCAGTCCTGTTTGCTTCACACGCGACTACACCCGTGCGTAATGACGTACGCCACGAATTTCGGTCTTTGGCAACAGTCTCCCAAGTGTCGTGATGAATTCCAAAAGCTTTTAGTGAGATCTTCAGAGTGTCTTTAGAGTGTTTCCTCTGGCCGCATTGGGAGCGTTTACCACAGCGCAGGTAGTCGTAAAATATTTGATGTACAACATGGGCGTATGGCAAAAGTCTTGTGTGGAGTTCAGTGAAAATCTGCAAACAGCCAACTAACTGGTGCCACGAGTCTTGTACTGGGTACAAAAGTATACGCAATACAGCAGACATAATTTACTCCTATACCGTTGATTGGTCGGCTCTACGGTAAAGGGGTTACGGGCGCAATTCGTAATGTAACATACCGCGTTCGAAACACAGCTGCGAGCGATTTGGCAGCAAACCGGCCTGCGTTGATTTTCATACAATAGTATGTGTGCCGATCGTTCAGAAAGCAATGACAAACGACTGAGCGTAAACTTGCCAAGAAATCACCCAAAAAAAAAAAAAATGCTGAGGTTGTCTGCGACGTACTGCAAATAATGCGCAAGTAACTAACTAACCTTTGATTGAATTTATCACATCACAACAACGGTGCAAATAACGTAAAGATACTCTTTTGTATTATGTGTGTGGATAAATATCTAGGGAAAATTATAACATCAGACGGAAGAGAGTGCTGAAGTGTTGTGCTGTATGGTAGTGAATAATGGAATGTAAATGAACAAATTAGGAAGAACTTGGAGGCAACATTGATGTAGTTCCCGAGACGAATGTTGCGAATTCCTTCGACTGCCAGAGTCAGCAACAACGACTGCCTGAAAGAGGCTCATTGAATTAGAACATTATATTCAACAATAAGAATGAGACAAACAGCTTTCAATGGTAATGTGATGAGAAGAGATGCATTGTAGAACATCATGACCCCCGGGAAGGTTAACCCGGTCAACAAATGCCCGCAGAAGTCATATGTGTCGGCCTAACGACGCAAGAACGCAGCTCTGCTGTAAACAGGCACAATGCAATCACGTCCGGAAAAAAAAGCTCCGGATGAGCGCAGCAGAAGAAGAAGAACATCATGACGACTGGAAAGATCTAGGGAATGAGAGGGAGAGGCAGACAAAGAGAAATGATGCTGGATGGATTGAGATGGTGGTATGGAGGAAAATCAGCAGCAGAGTTGATCCAGAACACCAAAGACCGAGATCTGTGGAGAGACATGAACGCCTACACTAGCTGGCAAGGCACTTGATGATGATGATGTGTGTGTCTTTACAAAATTAAAAATAATTATTTTGGCACATAAAGAAGAGGAGATTTCCAACATTACTTATAATAAGACTTACTCTTAAACAGCCGTCGGCTCAGTGGCGAAGGGATGACGACTGCAATTCGTAATCCTGCATACCGCCTACGAATCACAGTTGCGGGCGATTTGGCAGCAGGCCGCCCTGCGTTGGTTTTCATAAAATGGAATGAAATGGTTGTTCAGAAAGAAATAGCAAACTACTGAACGCCAACTTGCCAAGAAACCACGAACAGCCAAAAGATGCTGGGATTGACTGCCACGTCCTGTAAGGGACATGCAGCCAACCAATTAACCTTTGACTGAAGTCATCACATCACAACAATAGTACTTATGACGTAAAGATACTATGTATGTATGTGTTTTGTTTTTTTCATTTTTTTTAAAAATTTGTATTTTGGCAATTAAAGACAGGACATTTCCGACATCACTAATAACAAGACTAACTCTTAAACAGAAGGCTATATGGCAAGGGAAAGCGAACGCATTTCACAATTCCCCGACACACCGAGTCTTAGGCTGGAGACGATTTGGAAGCAGGCTGTCTTGCGCGATTTCGTTGATATGAACGTTAGTCGTTAAGAAAGCTGTAGCAAACTACTGAACGTAAACATTTCCTGGTATATCATCATCATTATCGTTATGCGCCATGCCGATAAGCGTGGGCGGCCAATTTCGCCATCTCACTCGATCACCAGAGTCGTGGATCAGCTGTGTTCTTGTCTCTGCCATGTCATGTGGCCAAAGCAATCCAGGTATTTACTTCTCGACTTTCCCCTTGTTCTTTCCCCCCTCAATCTTGCCAGTTGTCACCAGTTCTCCAAATGATTTCTTCTCATTGTTAAGTTAGTTGCATATCCTTTACACGACGTCGCAGTCAACACCATCATTTTTGCTGTTGTGATCTCTTGACAAGTTTACGTTCAGTAGTTTGCCATTGCTTTCTGAAAGACCGGCATCCATACCATTTCGTAAAAAACCAACGCAAGACGGTATGCTGTCAAATCGCCCGTAGCTGTGTTTCGAACGTGGGTATGCGGGATTACGAACTGCGTCCGTAACCTCCTTCGCCACGAAGCTGGCTTCCTCTCATTACGTCTCCACAAAATTGTGACTGTCTACGTCTAATTTCTCTTATCAGTTTGCGGTTGTCATTTGTTTTCTGTAGGACTTGATCATTGGTTTTTCCTTGTACATTGCAAATGGCCCAAAATATTGTGGTTGATTGCGTCGGCCTGTAAAGGACGTGCGACTAACTTTTTAAAACACCTTTTAAAAAACACTTTTTATGTAGTTATTTCCCTTACAACGATGAATACAGTCGTACGCTTGAGAGAGAGAGAGAGAGAGAGAGAGAGAGAGAGAGAGAGAGAGAGAGAGAGAGAGAGAGAGAGAGAGAGAGAGAGAGAGAGAGAGTGAAAGGGAGAAGAAAGAAGATATATCTTCTTCTTCTTCTTCAGCGTTCCGAGCCATTGAGGTTCTTTGCTGTAGATACAATCCGTCTCCATTCGTCTCTCTGGTGGACCTTCTCTTGCCAGTCGTTGATTCCAAGTGCTTGTAGGTCTGTACATGTATTATCTCTCCACCGTCTTCTTGGTCTACCTCGGGGTCTACAGTCATTTATTTCCTGAGTGTAAGCGAGTTTTGTTTCCCTATTATCTTCCATTCTTTCTATATGCCCCAGCAAAGAAGATATATATATATATATATATATATATATATATATATATATATATATATATATATATATATATATATATATATATATATATATATATGTGTGTGTGTGTGTGTGTGTGTGTGTGTGTGTGTGTGTGTGTGTTTGTTTGCATATCCTTTACAGGACATTGCTGTCAACATCAGCTTCTTTCAGCTGATTGTTGATTTCTTGGCAAGATTACGCTCAGTAGTTTGCCATTGCTTTCTGAGCGGCCGGCTCACATATCCCGTAAGTTACCGACGTGATTCGAACCACTGCTGATTCTCACCGTCGTCACGTTACCTACTAGAGTATACGAGATTACGGAGAAAAGTCGCTAACCTCTAGGCCAGGAAGCCTATATACATATACATATATATATATATATATATATATATATATATATATATATATATATATATATATATATATATATATATATATATATATATATATATATATATATATATAACTAGCTGACCCGGCCCGGCTTCGCCCAGTTCCTGGCGGGGAGCGTCTCATTTAATTCATATTCGGCCCGTGCTCCCGTTCCCGTTCCCCCCAAAAAAAGACGACCCGCCCCGGCTTCGCCCAGCCCCTGGCGGGGAGCGTCTCATTTAATTCATATTCGGCCCCTGCCCCCTATTCTTGTTCCCAAATAAGACGACCCGGCCCGGCTTCGCCCAGTCCCTGGCGGGGAGCATCTCATTTAATTCATATTCGGTTCCTGCTCCCGTTCCCGTTCCCCAAAAAAGACGACCCGCCCCGGCTTCTCCCAGTCCCTGGTGGGGAGCGTCTAATTTAATTCATATTAGTAGTCATATAAGCTCCCGTTCCCGTTCCCGGAAATATGATGAACAGATTGGAAGAGAACAATCTTCATCCCAATAACTAAATAGGGCATGGGTCAATCAATCAATCAATCAATCAATCAATCAATCTATCTATCTATCTATCTATCTATCTATCTATCTATCTATCTATCTATCTATCTATCTATCTATCTATCTATCTATCTATCTATCTATCTATCTATCTATCTATCTATCTATCTATCTATCTAACTATCTATCTATCTATCTATCTATCTATCTATCTATCTATCTATCTATCTATCTATCTATCTATCTATCTATCTATCTATCTATCTATATATCTGTCTGTCTGTCTGTCTGTCTGTCTGTCTATGTTCGGCGTACATATAGCAGGATGACTTAACTTAAGATATAGCAATGCTACTAAAAGTTATGGCCCTTGATATAACTTTTCTTAAGTTAAGTCCCCTCGCTATATATAAATTATAATGTAAATTACAAAATTAAATTTTATTACGTAAATAGCTGATTGTAAACTAACAAACTATGACAGTTTGCTGCACGGGAATGATAAGAACACGTGTAGAAGATTTCATCTCAATCGAATGGACCGTTCGCGAACGCATAAATCACATACATACAGACATACATACAGACAGACAGACAGACAGACAGACAGACAGACATTGCATTTTATATATATAGATAAATTTTGTTGTGTATCCCTTACGGGACGTTGCATTCAACACCAGCATTTTTCAGCTGCTGTTGATGTACTAGGCAAGTGTTACTTTCAGTAGTTTGCCATAGCTTTCTGAACGACCGACTCCCATACCAGCACGCTATAACACAACGCGTCACAGTCTGCTGCACAAATCGGTCGCAGCTGAGCTTCGAACGCCTGGTACCCGGCTGACGAACCGCGTTCGCAAACCTTTGTATAAGGGGCGTTCATTTGAAATCCGTTCCTGCCGCACCGCGCGTAATTGCGTACATTGAACATGATCATGTCATAGTCATGTGATAAGTTGTCAGAGTCCGACAGGGGACAGCGATGCAGGGACATCGTTACGACCGCCAGGCGACTTAGCTCCCAGTAAGGGATGCAACAACTTCGTTGCGCCGCCAGGCAAATAGGAGGTATCGGCCTGCGAGATCGCTGGCTGACCAGCGGTCAGGCCGCCAACGCAAGACGCACGCCTGCCACGTGACGCCACGTCACGCAGGAGGCAAGTTGCGAACCAGGTCCAGACAGCTCTGGGACACGGAACATGACGGACGTGTGAGAAAGGCGTTGTATGGTTTCTGTATTGAAAGGCGAGTGTCTGGACATCTTGCGAGTCAGACTTGTGACTGTATTGTGGATGTAAGTTGTAAAGTATCCATTATATGTATTTGTGATCATCGTTCTGTATTTGATATGTTAATAAATCCACCGAACGATGTGTCGTTGAGTCTTACGTCAAATCACGTTGTATTTGTACTGTCTCACACTTGTTAGGAAAGCGAGCCAAGTTTAAGACCCTGACATGTGTGAACGTGGAGGGCTCGTCCAGCTTTAATTTAGTTATATTTGAACGTGAATAGCTTGTCCTTGTTGAACGTTTAATTTAATTAGATTTAAACTTAAATGTGATCATGGAAGGCTCATTTTGATTGTTACTACATTATTTAAACATGTGTAAGACCATTTGTAAACGTACAATGCATACATTCTGTTTGATCCTGTAAGCGTGTAAAACATTTGTGATTTGTGAAACTTGTCACCGTTTTGACCTTGTCGACATTGTGATCTTGTCGCCATTTTGACCTTGTCGCCATCTTGTAAACTTGATGTCTATGTCCTTACTGAATGTCATCTTGATGTAAGTGATGTGTCATCAATGTTGTAGAGTGTTAAGATACTTGTAGATTGTCTTTGTGAATTGAGTTTGTGGAACGCGAAAAGTGTTTGGAAAGAAAGTAACGTGTATTGTAAAAAAATTGTTGACGGACAAACTTACGACATACAATTATACTCAACGCCATACAAACCTAATCAACACTTAGTGACAAGCAGGCACACACCAACAAATAGACGCTAATTTATCTTCTTCCAAAATAAAAGCAGGTTTTTCCGTACCATCCGAAACCTTGCCGTAGAGGTCATTTGTAGTCTGAGGTAGCGACCCTACAGTTCCTAGCCCGATTTCCAACCGTTCTTCACCGCATCCAGGGCACTTGAGTATACTTTTTCCTTTTCGTATACTTTAAAAATGCATTTTTAGGCACATATCGTCAGTATAAACAGATTGTAACTTGTTGATTACTAACCACTTATAATATATTGAGTGTGGCTGGTATTTCATTGACATTTTTCCATCATGTCTTCATTATTTGATTTCATTGATATGGGGATAAAATTACAGTTAGCATGGTGATGAATTAACACAAGTGGAGTGAGAAGAAATACTCTGAATACTGTGAACGCGAAGAAAGAGCAGCTGAAAGAGCTCTTAAGCAAGGCAGAAGCAGAAAGAGCTGCCAAGCAAGTAGAGGCAGACACAGCCTTAAAGCATGCAGAATTGGCTGAAAAGACCAAGCAAGCTGAGATAGATAGTGAGCTGAAAAAGGCAGAAATAGCAGCTCAGAGTAAGAGAGAAGAACTGGAGTTACAGTTGAAGATGAAACAACTTGACACTGAGACTGCCATTAACAAAGAGTTTAAGAAATCTGAAAGACTGGAGAAAGAAAACCAGTATAAGAAATATCAAGGTATTGTACGTAATTATACCTCGGGTGACTGCATTGCAGCCTTTACCCAAAATTTTGAAACTTTAATGGAACATTATCAAGTTCCACTGTCTGAATGGAATATTGTGTACATGAGGAGTTTGTCAGGGGAACCTCTTAAAGTTATTGAAACCATCCCCAAAGACCTCAGAAAAGATTACCATTATCTGAAATCTAAGATTATGGCACATTTTATGTTAGATGAGGCAGGTTACAGAGAACAGTTCAGTAAATTGAGCCCAAAACCGACTCAAACGTTCTCTGACTACCTCTGCTTAGTCCGAGATATTTTCACCAAATGGACGTCAGCAGCCAAAATTGAAAAAAGTTATCAGAGATTGGAAGATCTAATTATTAGAGACAAAATTGTGTCATCTATTCCTTCAGCCTTTGCTAAATTTTTGTTAGAGAATGAATGCTCTAGTGTGGATGAAATTGAAAGACGGGGTTCGGCTTACTACACAGCCAACAAACATTGCTTTGCTACTGAAGATACTAACATTAACTTTGTAGCAGCGGCTAATTATGACAAACAACCCTATAGTAGGCAGAAATTTCGTAAGCCTACCTCTGAGAAGTTATATCATTGCGAGTATTGTAAATATTCTCATCATCAGAGTGAGATGTGTGATAAAAACCCTCGTTACAAGACGTACTTACAACACAGGGTAAATCAACAAAATCAGGAGCGTGAAACCTTCAAAGGGTTGACTAAATGTTTTCTCTGTAAGGCGTTCGGACACCATCGGAGGGATTGTGAGGGCAGGCAGATGACCAAAAAAGCAAGTGCCGCCTTGTATGATAGTTCCGCGTCTGAAGAAGAAGAGCCAGAGAAACATCCTGTGAACTCAGCACAGGCTGTTGACATATTCAACGCAAACAAATGCTATGTTTGTAATACTTTCTATGAAGATGGTATTTTAAAATGCGGTCATACCATCCCTATTGCCAATGAAGAAGCTAATTCGGTAATAGGTTCAAAGGGCAGAATAAACATCCATCACGGATATGTAAATGGCAAATATGCTACAGTCCTTCGCGACACAGGAAGTACAATCATTGGCCTGAAAAGAACGTTCATATTGCCTACAGATTACACAGGCAGGCACGTAACATGTAGAACATTCTCAGGCAATATTGAGAGATACCCATTAGCATGGGCATATATTGATACACCTTTCCTCACTGGGAAAGTAAAGTGCGCTGCACTAACCAGTCCAGTTTGTGATATAATTATTGGTAATTTACCTGAGGTAAATGATAAACCTCATGACATAACATCTTCATGTAATGATGATACCATAACATCACCATCAAATGTCATCATTGAAAATGTCACACCACCTATTGATTTTAATGTAGCTAATGTAGCACTAAGTTCTCATGACATCATTGAAACTATTGTTCCATCATCATCATCTGATATCATTGAGTGTGTGAACGCAGTAACAAGAGCTACTGCTAGAGTGCAAGATGAAGTAAATCAAACTGAGGCGATACAATTGCTCAGCCCAGTTTCACTACCTACTAACACCATGAAGGAAGCATTTGTAACAGCCCAAAAAGCTGATCCTTCATTGTCAAAATACTTTGACCTGATCGGCCGAAAGCCAAAAGTAACCAAGAATGCAAAATGGCATTTTGCGATGAAAAATGACATACTCACTAGGTATTACACCAGAGGTGACAATACCACAGAGCAAACTGTTTTGCCAACTAGTTATCGCAAACAAGCCTTACATCTTGCACACGATATACCTCTTGCAGGACATATGGCATACGTTAAGACCAGATCAAGGTTATTGACACAATTTCACTGGCCAAAATTTTGCAATGACATTAAAGAATATTGCAGAAGTTGTGACACCTGCCAGAAACTGGTTAAAAAAGGTAAACACCCACAGGCAAAGTTACAAGTTACCGACTTAGCCAGTCGACCTTTTGAAAAGCTATCGGTTGACATAGTGGGCCCTCTCAGTCATACAACAACTAGAGGGAATAAATTTATTCTAACGGTCATTGATCAATGTAGTCGCTGGCCAGAAGCTATTCCGTTAAAGAACATAACTGCCAATGAAATAATGGAAGTGTTCTTCCATATTTTTTCTAGGATAGGGTTTCCAGATACTATCCAATCTGATAGGGGCACTCAGTTTATTGCCGCATCCACCCAAGCTTTCACCAAAATGCTGGGAGTTAAGCAGTGTTTCAATTCCCCCTACCATCCTCACAGTAGCGGAGTGATAGAAAAATTTAACGGGGATCTTAAGCACATGCTTGCAAAAGTGACGCAAGAACACCCCAACAACTGGGATGTATATCTACCAGCTATTCTTTTTGCTTATCGCGAGGTACCACATGCTAGTACCGGTTTCTCTCCTTTTGAACTTATCTATGGTGCCAAACCACGTGGCCCATTGACCATTTACCACCAAATGTTAACTGACTCTACACCAGTACTTAAACCCATATCATCATACTCATATGTGACATCATTGCGTGAAAGAATCATCAAATCTTGTGTTATTGCAAAGAATGCACTAAAACTATCTGGTGCTACTTATAGACAGTATGCTGACAAAGGTAACAGGACAATAACATTGACACCTGGACAGGACATTCTTCTTCTGCTACCTAGTGACAGACACCTTCTGACTGATTCTTGGCAGGGACCTTTTAAAGTGACAAGACAGATTTCACCTGTAGACTACGAGATCCTTATAAAAAAACAAACACAAAATATTTCACATAAATATGCTAAGACCATACCACAACAGAGACGACGAACAAGACGATACAACAGCTTGTACAGTGATAATAGATCACGAAGACGACGATGCTAGTGACGAAATTCCAACACCTGCATTAGACACGACAGACTGCTTGAAGGAGATCAAAATCAACCCAAATTTAACTCAAGCAGACACAGACAGTTGCAAACAACTTATACAACAGTACAACACCATCTTTTCCAACAACCCAGGACAAACAGAATTAATACAGCATCACATCGCACTCACATCAAACACACCCATTAGATGCAGACCATACACCATCCCATTACATTACAAAGAACAGTTACATCAAGAAATCATCAACTTAGAGAAAAATAACATCATAAGACGATCCCAATCAGACTACTCATCTCCCATGGTCATAGTACGCAAAAAGGACAATACAATAAGACTGTGCATCGACTACCGAAAACTGAATAAAATAACTGTTCTAGATCTTGAGCCTATGGCAAACACTGACGATCTTCTGACAGAACTGACAGACGCTAGGTTCTTTACGACTGTAGACATGGTTAAAGGTTATTGGCAGATTGCTGTAGACGAACAGAGCAGACATCTGACAGCTTTCGCCACACCTTGGGGACTGTACGAATGGTGCAAACTTCCATTTGGGCTTGTTAACGCCCCAGCCACATTCGTACGTATGACACGACTACTGCTAAGAGACATTCCTAACATAATTTGCTATATTGACGACATATGCATTCACACAGAGACAATGACGGAGCACATTAAGACATTAGACCAAACATTTGAACGGATCAAACAGCACGGACTGACAGTGAAGCCTGCAAAAGTAGACATAGCCTACCAGGAAATATCATTCTTGGGTTACAAAATATCCAATGGCTTTGTCACGACAGACGATAAAATTGTGTCCAAGATACTAAAACTCTCACTTCCGACTACTAAAAAACAAGTCAGAAGTTTGCTGGGCCTAATCAATTACTATAGGCAATTTATTCCTGATTTTTCGGAACTGACCGAGGTATTTACTAATTTACTAACAAAGGATAAACCTGAGAAAATTGTACACGATCAATGCCTAAAAATCGCATTTCATAAAGTGCTATCATGTTTTTCCGATAAGAATAAACAGAATCTTATCCTTAAATTGCCCGATATCCGTTTACCTTTCAGATTACGCACAGATGCTAGCTCCGTGGCGATTGGAGCAGTCCTGTTGCAGGAGTACAACAACATCCTCCACCCAGTTTATTTTGTATCCCGGAAGCTGAAAGCCCGAGAGCGGGCATGGTCCATTCCTCAATTGGAAGCCCTAGCTTTAGTAGTAGGTATCACCAAATTGTCTAGATTTCTTCTAGGACGCCATTTCATCGTAGAATCGGACAGCAGCCCCTTACGATGGATGAATTCAGGTGTGCCATCGAACCATATGATAGCGCGTTGGTCTCTGAAACTTCAAGATTATAGCTTTGAGGTTCGACATATCCCAGGCAGAACCAATTCAATTGCCGATCTTTTGTCACGTTGTCCGACCGACCCAGTGAGCACCAATGTCTGAGTGCAGTATGTAGAAATACACTCAGACCGACACAGCCATTTAGCAGTGAATAGTGGTTTTCCATTCACAAAAAGCTGTGTAATGTCTACAATATTGTGATAGGGATTACTCCCATTATATATAGTGTTCGTATTTTACTAGTTCATGTAGTGATTGTCGTGTATAAATGTGTAGTATGTGGTAGAAAGCGAACTTTATTAACTGTATATATTACGTACAAGAACAGTGTCACATTCGCACTTACCTGAAGCGAATTATCCAACTTGACAGTGACAACTTCGTGTTGAATCCTCCAGGAACATTTTAATTACGAGTGTGAAAGTAAAAACTGAACAGTGACGACTTTTCTACACCTCTGCAGTGAACCGAAACCTTTAGTGTTCGACTGAAACATCTAACACATGAACATTCGATCGTAATCCAGAAGATTGTGTACCAAAATCCAACACGAACTTTGAGAACATTGTTCCTTCCTTAAACTACATCAAACCGGAACAGGTGTGTTCTACAAGCTTTACCATCAGCTGATTTTAGAGCTCGTGTGTACTTCCGGATTAATTAGAAATTTAGAACAAAAATAGCAGACAACATATAAAAGATTAAAAAGTTTTGACGATTCTAAAATGTTTAGGATTCTATAAAATTGAATACACGAATTGCGTGTTTATTTATTTCTCTAATGTAATCTTAGAATCATATCTTGATTAACGTATTCATATTACCGACTTTTTCTCGTTAATATGAAGAAACGTCAAGCAATGACACTAAGAAATTAAATAGTTATTGTAAATTATTGTGTTTCACTAATGTATGAATTATTTCCCTTTCATTTATTGTTATTACATTTTCACACAAAGGGCCATAAGTTGAAATGTATATGCTAATGTGTTGTGTGTAATATAACATGTTGTTGTTAAAGTGTTGACACCACAGGCAGGCATCTACTGGGCATGGCAGAGGGTTGCCAACATTGTATACCAACACAATAACTCCTGGCCAAGTAGGGACAGGGTTTGAGTGTTTTATACGACTTATATAAAGTCGTATTTCAGTCTCGCGAGATGGTTTTCGTTTCAAGAACCATATTATTATTTTTTTTCAAATTGCGTTGACGTAGATGCGTGAAGCTGGTGCTACTGATCCGACTGCGTGATAATACGATTGAGGTAACCAGCCATCGAGAGGGTGAAGCCTGATATGTGTTAAACATGAAGCACCACATGTCTTTGTACCCAACTCCCAGTTCTTATATATTTCTATGCCATGTGTGTAATTTTGATAACGTTGTGTATAACAATGGGAAGGTAGACTCTGACAAGGGCATACTATTAACCCAACAGGTACAGACATTAGACATGAAAGACGACATCTTTCATGGATTTTACCGGGGGAGCGTGTCAGAGTCCGACAGGGGACAGCGATGCAGGGACATCGTTACGACCGCCAGGCGACTTAGCTCCCAGTAAGGGATGCAACAACTTCGTTGCGCCGCCAGGCAAATAGGAGTTATCGGCCTGCGAGATCGCTGGCTGACCAGCGGTCAGGCCGCCAACGCAAGACGCACGCCTGCCACGTGACGCCACGTCAGGCAGGAGGCAAGTTGCGAACCAGGTCCAGACAGCTCTGGGACACGGAACATGACGGACGTGTGAGAAAGGCGTTGTATGGTTTCTGTATTGAAAGGCGAGTGTCTGGACATCTTGCGAGTCAGACTTGTGACTGTATTGTGGATGTAAGTTGTAAAGTATCCATTATATGTATTTGTGATCATCGTTCTGTATTTGATATGTTAATAAATCCACCGAACGATGTGTCGTTGAGTCTTACGTCAAATCACGTTGTATTTGTACTGTCTCACACTTGTTAGGAAAGCGAGCCAAGTTTAAGACCCTGACAAAGTACTGACCAATGAATAAAAGAGCAAGTGCTTATCGTCCTATGATGCATAGGTTCTGATTCTAACAGTTGAGAAAATGGCCGGGTTGATCCAAAATCCGCCCAAAGAAGCTCAAAGAGCGGTGATTCAGTTTCTTTCATTTGAAGGATGTCGACCAGTGGACACTCATTGAAGATTGCAGGCAGCGTACGGTAACAAATGTTGTCGAAGCCAACAGTGACAGACTGGGCACGAATGTTTCGGAAAGAACGTCAGTTCTTCTTCTTCTTCTGCGTTCATCAGGAGTTGTTGTTTTTTTTTCTTTTTCGAAGTGATTGCATTGTGCCTGTTTATAGCAGAGCTGCAATATTTGCGCCTTTCGACCAGCACATTCAACTTCTGTGGGCATTTGTTGACTGGGTTAACCTTCCCGGTGTCAGCCTGTTCAATCTGATGACTGGTGTCACTTTTCCTAACATGTCATTCTTCCATTCTAGATTTCTGACCTACTCATAACTTACATTATAGATCATCTGCTGATTTTTCCCTTGACTTCCACTTCAACATTGTCACGACAGACCTTCCACGGCCGGGTCAAACGCATATTGTTGCAACAGAAAAAAAAATACATCGCCAAAATTGATGCAGCAGTACAGATGAATCGTTGTTGAAGCATACGTTCTCTAGCGAAATAATTTGATGTGCCAATTGGGACAATTCAAAAGGTCGTTCGTAAGAAACTGCAATATCAGAAGTTGTGTTCACAGTGGGTACCATGGTTGCTGACCGACCACCAAAAAGAGGAACGCATGGGATGGTGCTTCTTCTTCTTCTTCTTCTTCTTCTTCTTCTTCTTCTTCTTCTTCTTCTTCTTCTTCTTCTTCTTCTTCTTCTTCTTCTTCTTCTTCTTCTTCTTCTTCTTCTTCTTCTTCTTCTTCTTCTGCGCTCATCCAGAGTTTTTTTTTCGGACGTGATTGCATTGTGCCTGTTTACAACAGAGCTGCGTTCTTGCGCCGTTAGGCCGACTTCTGCGGGCATTTGTTGACCGGGCTAACCTTCCCGGGGGTTTCTTAGGACGCTTGACTCTCACTGTTGTGGTGTTATCCCCCATTCCAGCTGGCCCATTTAGAACAGCCAAAGACATCCTGGTCAGCCCTTAAGGGAAGGCAGGGGCAGACCATGGGCATTCCCCGCCATCCAAGGAGGCTTCCATAATTGCAGAGCCGACACACAGCGCTCTGGTACTAGGCTCACCCAAGGAATCATCACGTCCTGTACATGGCTGCTTAGCCTCACTTCTGTATATTGGGCCTTCCGTTCACCAAAGGCTGTTCCTCCGGAAACCAGAAGAATGCAGTCTGCAGATGACATCCACACAGTGAGCTTTCGATTCGGACTTGTGAATCCGCATTCCTTGATTTTGGACTCTACTTATTTTGTTAAAGTTTGACTTAGCTGCTGTTGACCAAGCTGCAATGCCATATTCCAGTACTGGCCTCATCCGTCCAGTATATAACTTCTTGAGAACTTTCTCATCTGCTCCCACGTTGTACCAGCAAACTTTTTCATGATTGCCATTCGTTGCCTTGCTCTTGTTCGATTTTTCTCAACCTGTGTCTTCCATGTCAGGTGACTATCAAAGGTGACTCCTAGATAGTTTGGATTTTCTTCATGGCGCAATATGTTTCCATTCAATACCAGTTTAGGTTGCTGAGTGATTTATGTGACCAATCCAATCACTACATCTACAGCAAATGTCGGTCGACTAAGATTTGAAACAGCTGCTGCCGTTTATTATTGTTGTATTGTATACGAAGGGCAGACTTCCTCAAACACTGGCTCCATCTACCTGTGTATTTCTGTAGGTGTTTTCCCCTGTAACATCAAGAATTTTATCACAGTCCTAGCGTCTGATTTCTCCATTATTCCGACAAACCGTTGGATGTGCAGATCTGGTCAGTTGGGTGTGTTGTGCCATGCACTATATCGGGAAAACCAATTGAGGAGGGAAATTCATAATTCATATGTCCATTACAAACTGAATGAGCTATACATGTGCAAAATTTCAATTTTCTTCTCCTACTCCTTCATGGTCAGGCTAAAGACATACGATAAGCCCCCCCCCCTCCCCCCCCCGCGCGCGCGCGTGTGTGTGTGTGTGTGTGTGTGTGTATTTTTAAAGTAAAGTTCATGTAAAAATTATGTTTTGTAAAGTTCATGCAACATAAAACGAAAATACAAAACTAAGAGATGCAACTGCTGCACTCAACAACTGAACTAAACTCAAGCTTTGTGCCGCCTTCCTAACAACGCAGGAGTTATGTTCTAATATTATCGTATTTTATAATTACATTTTTTTTTCCTTTAGACCTGTTTGTGTTGTTTCGTTCCTGAAGACACCCCTTCCCCCCCCCCCCCCCCCGATGTGTCTCCACCTTGTCGCGGTGGGACTTGCGTGTCCCAATGACCCCAAGAGCTAAGCGGACGGAAGCACAGCTATGTGTTGGACATGACTTGGGTTAGAGGCCATATTAAGAGAGACACAACCTGCTGCTCTGCAGGTTGACTGAGGATAGCAGTCAAAAGTTCAAATCAGGCGTACGAAGGCAGAAATTCTTGGTCCGGACACATACTCTAAGGCTCTCAGATGAGGGATATGGCTGAACGCCTCTAAGTTATAAGCCCTCGGATGTGAGAGCCGGACCGATACTCACCTACTGAAAAATGGAGGTGAGATACTGAGCACGCTACATACTTAATTTAGATACCTGTTCGAAGGCTCTCAGCTGGGGGATATGAGGGATCCCCGGATGAAAAGGCCTCGAAGTTACTCGCTCATTGATGTATAGAGGTAAGGTGCGGAGCCGGCAGCACGTGTAGCAACCTCGTGAGTGGTTACTAAAGGTGGAACATGCGCCCCAGTCGCACGCAATGGTTAAGATGAAAGGCTATATCTATACTCATAGAGTGAGCGTAGACAAAGGTGGAAGATGTCTCGTTTACACGAAATGGAACGCTTGGCTAGAGAATCCATTACTTTGGGTAGATTTTTAACTCGAAATTTTGCCAGGGTAGCGCCGTTAGGCTACTCTTTTTCGATTTCCAACTGCCAAGGGAATTTTGAAGTGCGCAACAAAATACACGGGCGTTCGATCTCACTACTCAGAGACCAAAGGAAATTGTGTTACTAGAAGTCCACGTGAAAAAATCCCGGCCCTCACCGGGGCTTGAGCCCGGGACCTCCAGCACTCGAGGCGGACACCATACATCGAGATCATTCAGCCCCCTAAGTGTTTCAGGATCTTCATGTGTGCTACAGAGTTCGTGCACTGAGCTGAGATTGTCCGGACTCAGGCTTGAGTTAGGAGTAGCACGGAGCACTTATGGGTTACACCCGTGTTCCGTTATGTTGATCCGTCGACTAAACTAAACTAAACTAAACTAAACTAAACTAAACTAAACTAAGTGTTTCTTTTATCTTCTTGACCTCGTTATAGATGTCTATACCACACTGAGGTAGTTTCCCATCTTCCTATGTCTATAAGTCAGCCTCTTCATTCCCAGATATGTTGCAGCCTGGCTGGATCCACTGTATACAACCCGTTTGAATTTGTGACATAGTCCATGGAGTGCTGCTCTTATAGGTCAGCAAGTGTTGCACATCTATTCAGTACTGTGACAACCCACTTCGCATCTGTGAAGAAAATTGAGTGGTTTTCTTCATGTTTCTCTGTGAACAGAATTTTAAGGCCACTGTCTCTGCTCTGAAGTTATATCAGACTTTTTCAGTTGCCACAGACTGTTTTCTTATCTTCATTTTGAATATTCAGGAGAATTCCGTAACCACAATAGATGTTGTTTTTTTTTGCGGATACATCTGTATATCATCATGTGCCATGCCGATAAGCGTGGGCGGCCATGTTTAGCCATCTCACCCGATCACCAGAGTCGTGATCAGCTCAGTGTTTTTGTCTCGACCATCTGTACATGCAGTGATCTGTTTGTTATTTTCATGATATGCTTCTTTTGATTCTTTTTATAATTTTATAATTTCTCTTTCAATCTTTTCATAATGTTCATGTCCATTTCTGTTGTCTATTTTTTTTTCTCCATCAGTTTTAATATATCTTCATCAATTCTTTCGATAATCTTTAGTTTGGCTGTAGCTGTTTCTGCAGTCGGACAGACAGAGTTCTTCAATATTCCCCGTTCTTCATTAAAATCTCCAACTATAATTTCTAAAGCAGACAATGTATCAGATTTGTTCTTTATATCTATGTTGAATTTGCCTTCTTCTTCTTCTTCTTTCGTTCGCATGAAATATGTCTATAACTGCAGTGCTGTCTCTTGTATGAATTGAACTGTCTTTTTCAGTTCACACAGCGGTCCATAGAGTTTATCTTCCACTGTCGTCTCTCTAGGCCAGAAGGTTTGCCTAGATATGTTATATTTTGGGCAGTCTTGGAGTATGTGCTCTGCTGTCTGCGACGCCAATCCACATGTACACATGGCTGTTTCACCAATCTTGAATTTTGTATACATGTGGTTGCATAATCTATTGTGCCCTGTTCTGAGGCGCAGAATAATGACTTGTTCTGGTCTATCCATAACGTGGTAGTCATCTTGAGCAGGTTTTGGTGGCTTTCTGACTGATTTGATCATTCTTTTCTTTTGGTGGTATGTTACAGGCACGTCAGGCTGTTCTTCTTTGGCTCCTTCCTTAGCCAATTGATCAGCTCTGTCGTTCCCGGGTACTCCACAGTGGGATGGTATCCACTGTATGGTGACCTTATGCTGACTGCTAAGTTCAGAAAGCTAGTGTCCTTAGTACTGGCAATTTCCCAGACAGGAGCGCCTCGAGTACTGATTTTGCATCTGTCAATAGCACCACAGGTTGTGTACCATTGCTGGTATTTAGTAATTTCTCTGTTGCTATCTTGATTGCCTCAATTTCAGCATCGTAGTTATGGCAGTACTTTCCTGTCGGTACTCTAGCTGTGTCCCTGGTATTATTTGGGTATTCTATGTACACTCCCGCTCCTCCATTTCGAACAGCATTTTGTGCTGACCCATCTGTGTAGACTCGGATCCAGAGATCCTGTGGGTATTCTTCATCAAGGAAGCTGAGAGTGGCTGTTCTGCGCTGCACACTGTTCTGATCTTCCTTGTCAAATATTCCTCTCACTTTTGTCTGGATTTGTAATGATAGTCTATGCTCATCTTTCCATGGAGTTCGCTCTGGAATAGTTGTTAGGGGGATACCAACTGTGGGCAGATCGGTGGTTTCTCTGCAGAGTCGTTTGGCCTGGTGGATAAAACTACTTCTTTTCAACCGCCCCATAGCTAGGTTTTCAAATCTGTTCTTCATAGGGTGGCCTGGCAAGCTGAGGAACTTTTCTGCTTGTATTAGCGTTTTCGTATCTCTGCGCTCACTCAGTGCTTGTGTCCTCCCCATCTTCTCCATTTCCACTATAGGGGTTGATCTCATCCCTCCTGTGGTGACTCTAAGTGCTTGATTTTGCACTTTGTCCAGCTCTTGTAGTGTGGTTTTTGCTGCCGAACACCATGCAGTTGACCCGTATTCCAGGTGTGGTCGTATGCTTTGTTGATAAACTTTGCTAAGTATTTTCCCACTGGCTCCCCATGTGGTTCCACTTAGCTTTCTCAGGATGGCTATTTTCCTTCTGGCTTTTGCTACTGCTTTGTTGATGTGCTTTCTCCATGTCAGCCTGCCATCAAATGTTACTCCAAGGTATGTTGGTTCTTTATCTTCTCGTAGGGGTGTTCCATTTATCTGGATGGTCCCTGCCTTTTGTTTTGGAGAGAGGGTAAATAGGGTGGTGCTGCACTTGTCAGTGTTTATGCTGACACACCATCTATTTGCCCATGCAACAAATGTATCTACAGCTCTTTGTAGTAATCTGGTGGCCACTGATGCATGTTCATTTGTGCTCCATAGAACCAGGTCATCGGCATACATTGCGGCTTTAATTCCATGCGGTAGATTAGCAACGAGATCATTGATGAAGATTAGAAAGAGTGTGGGGGACAATACTCCGCCCTGGGGAACTCCGTGACGCAGTAGTACTTTCTTGCTCTTTAGTCCGTCTATCTGTACTCGGGCTCTTCTGTTGTGCAAGTATGCTTTCACCCATTTGTACATTCTTCCATTGACTTTGCAGTTTCTCAGTTTATTCATCAGACCTTCTTTCCAGACTTTGTCAAAGGCTTTCTTCAAATCTATCCATGCCGCAAGCACCAGCTTCTTCTCTTGGAATGCATCCTCAATTTCTTGAGAGAGGTAGGTTGTCTGATCTTCCGTAGAGTAGCACTGCCTAAAGCCAGCCTGCTGTGGCACAAGGATGTTTTTACTTTCAATGTACCACTGCAGTCTGTGATTGATGATGCGCTCCAGTGTTTTGCAGAGACAGCTGGTGAGGCTAATTGGTCTGTAGCTAGAGGCAATGGAACTATCTTTCCCTGATTTTAGGAGGGGTATCATGATTGCTTCTCTCCAGGCTTGTGGAACACTGCCTAAGGTCCAACTGTTATTGAAGATCTGCAACAGCTTTGCTTTGGCCTCTGTTCCTAGGTTCCTGATCATTTCATTGGAGATACCATCAGGTCCTGGTGACTTTCTCATTTTCAGTTTTGATATGGCTAGCTCCAGTTCGCTGATTGTGATGGGTGCCTCCAGAACCTCATGTACTATTTCCTTCTGTCCTGTATGTTGCCGTTTCTCTTGAATCTCTTGTTGTTTCTCTGGACTGATTTTGATATTGTTATCTTGTGCGAATGAGTCCGCAAAATGGTCAGCTGCTTGCTTTCTTGTTAAGATTTTTCCATCTTTATGTAGTGCAATTTTTGAGTTTCTCCCTGTGCCCTCATCGTTAAGTTGTTTTATTAGCTTCCACAATTTCCTTGTGTCTCTTTCAAAGTTCAGAGACTCTGTTTTTTCCTGCCAGCTTTTCCGTCTAGCCTGCAGCTTGGCCCTTTGAAATTTGGCTTTTGCATGCTGGAATTTATTGTGGTGCTCTTGGCTGGGTGTGGCCTCTGCTTGCTTTCTACATACTTCCACATCATTATGCAACTGTTCCAGTTCACTACTCCAGTAGGGTTTATATTGTTTACGGGCTCCTCTTGGTACTGTTTCTCGCGCTGCCTGTAGTATGCATTTCCCAAACTCTTCAACTACTTTATTTATGTCTTTCTCAGTGTTCAGGTTTCTAACCAGTATGCTGGTGCAATGCTTGTACACTGCCCAGTCTGCTTTCTTGTAGTTCCACCTCGAGAGGGTGCTGCTTTCACTTACAAGCTCATTTTCTACAGTTAGAAAGACTGGTCGATGGTCACTGCCACCTAGTTGTTTCCCAACAATTCGTGTAATGTTCCACTCCAGGTCTGGTGAATGAAAAGCCAGGTCAGGTGTAGTTGTAGAGTGCCATGATCTCGAGTAGAAAGTATGTGGGTCGGACGGCTTGTTAACCAAGATGAATCTATTCTCATCCTGCCAGTCTTCCAGTCTCTCTCCTCTCTGGTCCATGTGATCATAGCCCCAACTCTGCGAGTGGCTGTTGAAATCGCCGCACACAATCATTTTTTCTGTTAATGGTAGTGTGTCCAGTGCCTGTGGACGGTCACTTGGACAGTAGTAATTGATCAGATGTAGGTCTGTATAGCCTGTTTTAAGTTTAAGTGTATGATACTCAGCCCCTTCCATATAGACTTCGATTTGGGAAGCAGTGATGTTATTTTTTACAAGGGTAAGTATCCCACCTTTTCGCCTGTCCTTTCGGTCAGATCGGTAACACTGGTAGCCTCTGATTTTGAAGGCTATATTTTCGTTGAGGTGAGTTTCTTGCAAGCAACATATGCTTACTTTTCTTTGTCCAGGATGTTTTCTAATTCTACTTTTTTGTTGCTGACTCCCTCCGCATTCCAGTGCATTATTTTAAGTCTTAGTTTAGTATGGCCAGCTGTTCTATTCTCATGTCCCCTGGCTCCACAGGACATCTGAGAAGGACCTCCAGTAGTTGGGGTTGGACCCTTTCGAGACATAGGGCCCGGCACTGCACCTGCCTGGGGGTCCAAAGCAGGGCGAGCACCATAACGTTTAGCAGCAGTCGACATATTCCATTTTGCGTAATTGCGTGGCATCCTGATTTCTGTGGTGCGCCTCCTGGCTGGTTGCCTCCGTCTTCAGCACCTTTCCTTTGCTAGAGCAGACTGTGGTCTCACTCGAGTTTAGATGTGTACACACGCACACACGTGTCTGCACATGCATGTATGTGTATACACATCTAGAGCACACTGGTTATTTTCCGGCGCCAGATACTCGCCGTCGCCCCTTCTCCTGTTAGTTAAAACAGTTCCGCCACGTGAAGGCCAGGAGTTGGACTTTTGCTGCAGAGGTTATGTATTCACGAGCCATTGGGGTATTTAAGCAATGTTGGGCGCTCACCCCAACACTGCGCCCCGGCTACATACAGCAATTTGGAACCGTTGAATTTGCCTTTTATCACCTTCTCATTGACCAGCGCGCACATATCTAATCTAATATTTCTTGGTTTGTATTTGAATTCTGTAACTTTACATGTCCATCCATCCATTATGTGCCATGCCGGTAAGCGTGGGCGATAATGATTGGCCATTTCATTCGATCACCAGAGTCGTGGATCAGCTCAGTATTCTTGTACTGACCATGCCACGTAGCCAAGCCATCCAGGTATTTACTTCTCTGTCTTCCCCTTGCTCTCCTCCGCTCGATAGTGCCAGTTGTCACCAAGTTCTCCAAGTCATTTCTTCTCATAACATGCCCAAAAAATGTTGACTGTCTACGTCTAATCAGTTTACGATCTTCATTTGTTTCTTGAAGGACTTGTTCATTGTTTTTTTTGTCTGCCTATGGTATTCTTTGCATTTTCCTCAGAAACCACATTTTCATAGCCATCAGATGTTTTTCAGCTTGACTGCTCATTGTCCATGCTTCACATCCATACAAAAGTAAAGGTTCTATGTAGCATTTCAACACTCTTTTTCTTGTGTCAATTGATTATTGGTCAGCATGTTTGTTTTTTTCTTGCAAAAGGCTACCTTCGCATTGGCAATTCTTGTTCTAATCTCGTCAAGGCATCTCCCATCAGATGTTATGACTGTTCCGAGATAACTGTATCGAGTCACTTGCTTAAGAATATGCACATTTACTCGTATATCACCTTGTGGTCTTTTAATCTTCCATGTGACGACCATAATCTGTGTCTTCTTACTATTCAGTTCTTCTTCTTCTTCTTCTGCGTTCTTCCGGATTTTTTTTTCGGATGTGACTGCGTTGTGCCTGTTTACAGCAGAGCTGCGTTCTTGCGCCGTTAGGCCGACACATCCGACTTCTGCGGGCATTTGTTGACCGGGTTAACCTTCCCGGGCTATTCAGTTATAACCCTAGTTGTTCACTGTGTGCAACAACCGCATCTACTAAATGTTGCAGCTGTTCATTGTCAGCAATCAAGACTGTATCATCTGCATATCTAATGTTATTGATGTATCGTCCCCCAATGTTGATTCCTTCAATATCTTCTATATTTCCAATATATGTTTTCTACAAGTCTAAGGTCTCTTCCATCAATTTGTAGATCTTCAAGCATCCTTATCATGTCGACATGTCTCACTTTATCGAAAGTCTTTGTGTAGTCAATACAGCAAAGATATAGATCTTTGTTTACTTCTATAGAACGTTCAATTATTGTTCTCAATATATACACAGTATTTACTGTACCCTTGCCCTCTACAAACCCACATTGTTCTTCTCCTATTTTGGGTTGCATTTTCTTCTTAACTCTTTGCATGATAATTCTCAGCAAAATCTTCGTGATGTGGCTCATTGTACTAATTGTTCGATGTTGATCACATTCCAAGGCTCCTGATTTCAATATTTGCAATAAATATTGCAATAAATATAGAATTACATAATTCAGGAGGTATATCTTCAGTATCGTATATTGTGTTCAGCAGTCTGGTGACTTGGTCTATTTCATATAGTTCTTCTTCTTCTTCGTTCATCCGGAGTTTTTTTCCGGATGTGATTGCGTTGTGCCTGTTTACAGCAGAGCTGCGTTCTTGCGCCGTTAGGCCGACACATCCGACTTCTGCGGGCATTTGTTGACCGGGTTAACCTTCCCGGATATAGTTCTAAGGCATTGATCATTTCTATTGTGCTGTTATCTGTACCCGGGGGTCTTGACAGTTTTCATATGGTTAAGAGCATTCTGAACTTCCATCTTCAAAATTGATGGTCCTTCATTATTATTCCGAGGATCATATTGTTCTTCTCTTGTATCATCATAAAGGTCTTTCACATAATCTGACCACGCATGTAAAATGTGATCTTTTTCTATTATGATTTTGCCATCTTTGGTTTTTAGGCAATCCGATGATGTGTGTGTTCTTTTGTTAGTGATGTCATTAATTCTTCTGTGCATTAATTTGGTATTACGGGTATTGTGTTGGTTTTCAATTTCCTTGCAGTTTTCTTCAAACCATGTTTCTTTTGCCTCTTTGCATAGCTTCCTAATGTTCCTGTGAATCTCTTCATATGTTTCCTTGTTATTTTTATTTCTTCTTATTTCCATCAGTTTTAAGATGTCTTCCGTCATCCATTTCTTGCGTCCTATTATCTTTATTTTTTGGATGGTTGTTTCTGCAGCTTGATTGACTGATTTCTTTAATATTTCCCATTGGTCATTGGCGCCTTGAAATAATATTTCCATATAGGACAATGCATCGAATCTGTTCTTTACCTCTGCGTTTAATTTATCTTTTATTTCCTCACTCTTCAGTGCCCGTAGATCAAATTTTGTGTTTCGTGGTGAATATTTGACTTTCTTTAATTTTATATGTAAATTGCATAAGATTAATCTATGGTCGATGTAACAGTCTGCGTTTGGTATAGTTTTTGCGACTTTTAAGGCATTTCGAAATCTTCTGTTGATGAGAATGTAATCAATCTGATTTCTGATCTTATGATCAGAACTCCTCCATGTCCATAATCTCATTGGGAGCTGTTGATACCAGGTGTTTCCAATAATCAAATCATGCTCTTTTGCCCACTGTGAAGTCTGCAACCTCTTTCATTATGTTCCCCTAGTCCATTTTTTGCCTACTATGCATCCGTCCTGTTGATTTCCAACTTTGACATTCAAGTTATCCATTATGATATTTACTTCAGAATACTTGCGTTTCTTGAAGGCTTTCTCTAAATCATTATAAAATTCATCAATGCTGTCATCACTACTGTCTGCTGTTGGTGCATAAACTTGGATGACGTTGATTTCAAAAGGTCTTCCACTCAACTTTCTATACTCCTCCATTATTGTTATCTCCAAACTTTCGTGACGTTTCAAGTGACCAAAATATTTCAATTTTCTTTGTTTTATCTGCCGGCCTCATCATCATCAAGTGCCTTGCCAGCTGGCGTAAGCGTTCATGGCTCTCCACAGATCTCGGTCTTTGGTTTTCTGGATCAACTCTGCTGCTGATATTCCCCCATGCCACCGTCTCAATCCATTTAGCATAATTTCTCTTGGTCTGCCTCTCTTCCCCTCGATCTTTCCAGTTGTCACGATGTTCTCCAATGCCCTCTTCTCATCGCATGACCGAAGAAAGCTGTTTGTCTCTTTCTTATTGTTGTATATAGTGTTCTAGTTTCATTAACCTGTTTCAGGCAGTCGTTGTTAGTTACTCAGGCAGTCCAAGGAATTAGCCACATTCGTCTCAGGAACCTCATCTCTGTTGCTTCTAATTTGTTCATTTACATTCCAAGATTCACTGACATACAGCAAAACCGGTTCTATATAGCACTTCAGCACTATCTTACAATAAGTGATAGTGACTAATTGCATAAGATACTCTTCATTTTCTGAAATGCAGCTTTTGTTTGCCCTTTTCTGCTCTTAATCTCTGTTGTACATCTTCCACATGATGTTGTAAATGCCCCTAGGTATCTAAAATTACCCCCTTGGTTAAGAATGTTTCTATTTCTGTGTCATATTTTGGTGACACCATTTTCTTTGATATCACCATTGTTACTGTTTTCTTGATATTCAAAGAGAGTCCTTTCTTTGCACTCTCTGTTACTACAATATCCAAAAATTGTTGTAGGTCTGTTGATTTATCCGCCACCAATACTGTGTCATTTGCATAGCGCGGATCTGCCGACCTAGTAAGTAGTCGTTAATTGGTAGTTTTTTCTATATGGAATTTTTTTCCCAGTGACTTCGGTTCTTCCAGCCTAAAATGGCTACCAGGAAACTACCTGAGAAATAAAGGCGACCGGCGTGAAAGAGACCACATCACACATGGATTGCGGATTAGGCCCCCAAAAGTATGGAGCTAGCACTTTATACCTCATACGTGATGTTTGCCTAGCTATATTGATGAGAAAAAACGAAAGGGCAAGTTAACTATTGATCTCCTTTGATAAGAGGTCTTCAGGTAAACGGAAGTGACCTCTGGTGTTTCCTATTTCGTCAAGATGGCTGTGGGTTTTCTAATGATGAATATTTGGGCCGCACCCCCACAGTTTTGATGGCCGACCTAAAGACACGAACCGGAATATTCCCTGTCTGTATACCAATTTGATCTTCTATCGACTCACGACCAGAATTATACAAAATGACTTCTGTTGAAATATACACAAAGGTAAAGTTCGTGTTTGTTTGTTGAATTCATTAAATTTTTAAAAGTATTTTAATTTTATTTTTCACTGAATCCTGTATTTTGTATAGCTGGATACTGTCCAGGTTAATAATTAGTCACTGAAAAACGTAATCAGTCAGTACCTCATTAATGTATGTAAGGCAAGTTTAGGTCGAGATATTCACAGATTCTAGTGTAACGATAATAAATTTGGAAGATGATATCTACATATCATGTAATCATTCAAATCATTGTTTTATTTTTTTGTGAATTGAGTCAAATTTTTGCTGTATAACATCCAAAAAGCAAGTAAAAGTTTCGTTCAACTAAAAACCAAACACACAAACAAAAAACACCCAGTTAGTTGTACTTCTTTATTTTCGATAAGTATGCTTATGAATGATATAATTTACTTTAACTCTTTGTGCCACAGACCATTATTATTTTTAATTTATAAAAGCCTGGGTTGGAAAGAAGGAAGTACTGTTGTGACTTGGTGAGGGGCAAAATCAGAAAGTATTAAGTATAAATAAGTAGTTCCAGAAATTGCAGTAACAATAACATTAATATGATTGGTCAATGTAGCAAGTCTCTGGGGCAATGGAGGCTTTGATAATACTTATAAGAGAGTGGGTTAACAACTGATTGAGACAAATTGTGTGAAATGAATAACATAAATGATGGCATACCAGCAGAGGGACAGACCATACTGTATTTGAGCAGTCCACTAGATACTCAAAAACACCAGAGGAAACTCGCTGAACAGAAAGGGAGAACTCATTATAATAAAACGCCCCCCCCCCCTCCTGCCAAACGTCTGTAATACCATCAATGGTGTAGCGGGCATGTTGGTGTAATGGTTAGGATATTATATTGACAATGGCATGAGCACAGTTGGGCAAGGGTTCGATGTCAGCTTTCACTGTTTGCTATAGGTGGGAGAGACTGACCACCAAATCCTCCATGCACTGAGACCTTCAAAATGTTATGGTCCTAACACTTCACATACCACAGTAGGTTCTTTCTCTGGTATGTTTTATTTTTTATTTTAACATTTATGGGTTTGGGAGAAAACACTCCAGCCTGATTATTCAGTTTTGCATAGGTCATGCTAGAATCAATAGCTGTCCAAACCATATCATGCACCCGTGTGAAAACATTGTTCTCTTCTGAAATCGTCGACCTTCTCTTCGAACATTGGGGAAAACCTACTATAGCCATCTCCAACAGTTGCAAACTCACTTTCTGGGGACCTGAAACAGCTGCCCACTGTTTCCTGTTCTCATCACGCTACTCCACTGTTACCTGTTCTTATCATGTCACTTTTCTGTGCACTATTCTCATGTCACTCCATTGTGTCCTATTCTCATCATGTCACTTCTCTGTGCACTATTTTCATGTCACTCCACTAACTCCACTGTGTCCTGTTCTCATCATGTCACTTCTCTGTGCACTATTCTCATGTCACTCCAGTGTGTCTTGTTCTCATCATGTCACTTCTCTGTGCTCTATTCTCATGTCACTCCACCTTGTCCTATTCTCATCATGTCACTTCTCTGTGCGCTATTATCACTCCACTGTCCATTGTTCTCATATCACTCCACTATTCCCTATTCCCAACATGTTACCACAGTCCCCTATTCTGTCACTCCACTGTCCCATGTTCTGTCACTCCACTGTCCCCTTGTTCTGTCATGCCACTGTCCCCTGTTCTGTCACTTCACTGTCCCCTGTTCTGTCACTTCACTGTCCCCTGTTCTGTCACTCCACTTTTCCTGTTCTGTCACTCCACTCTTTCCTGTTCTGTCACTCCACTGTCCCCTATTCTCATCATGCCACTACACTTTCCCCTGTTATCATCATGTCGTTCCACTGTCCCCTGTTCTCATCATTTCACTCCACTGTCCCCTGTTCTCATCATGCCACTCCACTGTCCCCTGTTCTCATCATGTCACTCCACTGAGCCCTGTTGTCATCATGTCACTCCACTGTCCCCTATTCTCATCATGCCACTCCACTTTCCCCTGTTCTCATCATGTCGTTCCACTGTCCCCTGTTCTCATCATGTCACTCCACTGTCCCCTGTTCACGTTTCCCCTCAACTCAGTATACATCTGAATCCTGATGTTCTTTCAAGCCTGCTTGATATGATTGTTTCTTTCCCCCCTCATTTTGCCTTCTGGTATTTTCAATAGTAAAAAAATGTAAAAGGTGAAAAATTCTGTTACATGCCTTGACACATTGGATATAAGGTAAATAAAGTAAAGTAACTCTGTGTAGTGTTTTGGACATAGAGTTGTGGGCCCCTATATTTACAGACCAGTCGACACTCGGTAGGTTATGTGGTCAGTTGAATACCACGCCTGCACTTTCTGGGACATTTCCTCGTACCCTGCTTAGGATGGATTGACCTGGGAGCCCATATCAGTTAAAGGAGAGATCTTATCTTCAATAGTTTTGGACTGGGAGTCAGTATGGCCGAATGGATGAGTTGTTGTTCTCAAACTTGCCAAAATGCTGAGGTAGAGAATTAAAGCCCCACACCGATCTATTGAACAAAAATGTTGACTTCTTGCTCTTCAGATCAATTAAAGGCAAGATCTTTCTTCAGTGAGTTTTGGAGTGGGAGTCTGTATGGCCGAATGGATGAGTTGTTCTTAAACTTGCCGAGGTAGGGAATTAAACCCCTACACCCCCCGGGAAGGTTAACCCGGTCAACAAATGAACACAGAAGTCAAATGTGTCGGCCTAATGGCGCAAGAATGCAGCTCTGCTGTAAACAGGCACAACACAATCATGTCCGGAAAAAAAACTCAGGATGAACGCAGAAGAAGAAGAAACCCCTACACCGATCTGTTGAAAAAAAAATGGTGACTTCTTGTTCTTCAAATCAATTAAAGGCGAGATTTTATCTTCAATGAGTTTTGTAGTGGAGTCAGTATGAATGAGTTGTTGTTCTCAAACTTCCGGTGTGCTGATGCCGAGGTAGAGAATTAAACCTCTACACCGATCTGTTGAACAAATATATTGACTTCTTGTTCTTCAAATCAATTAAATGCGAGATCTTATCTTCAATGAGTTTTGGAGTGGGAGTCAGCATGGCCTAATGGATAAGAGCTGTTGTTCTCAAACTTCCAGTGAGCTGATGCTGAGGTAGTGGATTAAATCCCTACACCGATCAGTTGGACAAATTTTTGACTTCCTGTTCGTGGCTTGGGGACGTAAATTACAAGTACTTCAGAAATTGGAGAGCACTATCCATTAGTGGCAACTACTTGAGGTAGAGGCACATGTATGGACTACGCTTGAGTTCAAAGCGAGCGTATAAAAAAGTAAAAAATAAATGAAGGATTTTGGAGTTTAATTTTCCAGTTTCAAGTGGTTCCAGTTTCAAGTGGGTCACAAGATGTCTTTTAACTCATAAAGGCCTGAGACCACTATTTGGGGCAAATACTTTCAAGTGGCCAAGTTGGCAAAGCTTGTATCATCAAGTGGGTTGCACTATTTCGTTAAACCTGAGGCTCAGGCCATCGACTTGGACAAGCATGTTTTAGTTTTGCTTTCCCTGCCTTTGACTGTCCCCAGTCTACCTACAATACATCAGATGTATGTTTCTCTTTGCCTGGTTTGTATCCCTTGACCTATCCGGCATGGGAGACGCTACCAGTAGTTGCACTACCGTTGGCATAGCTCTTGTGGTCACTGAAATATGCAAGCCCCTCTAGCACTTCATGGTAGAGACACAGCAGAGAGGGAGAATAACTGATATGTTTTGATTTGTGCCATCATCGTTATAAGTTTTATATATCCCCTTTATTCATCATCATCCTGTGCTCTGTCAAATACATAGTTGCTCATCAATCAATCAATCAATCAATCAGGTGCCGTCTCCACAGTGAAGGTTAGCTGCAATGGATCTCCAACACTGTCTCTCGCCTTGACTGTACATTCTGTCAGGCTGATGTTTGTCCATCTCTTGATGTTATCTTCCCACTTGTATCATTGTCTAACTCTTGCTCTCTTTCCCTCAACCTAGCCCTCCAGTGTGGTTTTTATAAGAGTGTTATGTCTTTTAATGTGGCCAAAATATTTCACTTGCCTCTATTTTATATCTTTCATCAACTCTCTTTTCATTCCAAGTTTTTCTAGAACCTGTATTTGATTGTTTTTGCTTCCATGAAAATTCTTCTGTATATCCACATCTCCAAAAAGCCTCTATTTGTCTTTCTAGTTGCTTGTTCAATGTCAAAGCTTCCGTGTCATACTGTTGATTATATGTAGCATTTGACAATGCTCATTTTTAATGTGTTAATCTCTCTAGAAGTTAAATATTGATTTCATGCTGTTGAAAGCATTTTTGGTCATTCCTATTCTCTTTTTGTTTTCTACTTCGCTTCTGTCATCATCTGTTATTACATATCCAAGATAGGAGTTACTTATTATATTATCTCCCCGTTTACTATAATGTTCATTGATGATCTTTCCTTTCCACTGCTAATTATCATAATTTTCGTGTTTAGGATGTTAATATGCTCATATCTCCCCACAGATCTTGGTCATTGGTGTTGTGGATCAGTTCTACAGCTGACATTTCTCCTCCTTTCCCTCTGCCTCTTCTGCGGAGAATATTTTGCCTTTAATACCTCTTAAATGTTAATATAGTTTTGAAAACCATGAACATGAGTAACTATTAGTTGATTGCATATCATTTACAGGACGTCGTCAACCCAGCAGTTTTTTGGCTGTTTGTGATTTCTTGGCAAGTTTTTCCGTTCAGTAGTTTGCCATTGCTTTCTGAACGACCGGCACCCATACAATTTTATTTATAAAAAACCCAATGCAAGATGATCTGCTGCTAAATCTCCAGCAGCTGTGTTTCAAACACGGTATGTGGAGTTACGAACTGCATCCGTAATCCCTTCGCCACGGAGCCGGACTATTAATTTTCACTGTTAAACTAAAACTCACCCATGGACAAGGGAGAGGTGGTCAGGTACCTGTGGGACCAGGTGGAGAAAATGGTGGAACAGACGTAGATCCCATAAGTGGAGAGCATGATATGGCAGTGGATCTGCAGAGGTTCTGGACGAATCTCAAAACTAAGTGGGAAGACCAGGAGAACTGTCAGTCAGATGGAAGTTGGTACGATTAGTAGTATGACTCTTCCCTGGCTTTTGAACGAGGGGACGGAGCGCGTGTGGGAACGTCCTGAGTGCGGTGATGTCAGTTCTTAGCTCAACTCAATTCTAGAGATCATCTACTTTATACTGGCCCCATAAGGGAAGCAAAGAAACACTATAACCAACCATCCATATCGTTAGAGAAAATTAACGAGTGTTGACACAATATTGGCTGCCATAACCATAATTGCAAAAGCCAACTAGTAATGAACAAGTCTACAAAGGTAGAACAAGGAAGAATACTGTATAAGCAATCTCATGGCTGATACTGCTGTAGCGTTGGGAATTTTTAAACTTGTACTGTGTAGAGGCCTCATTTTACTTTTCACTGCCTCAGAGACACAACTCTGAACTAACCCTTATGATCTGTAAGAGTTAAACAATATTAACATCCATCGCTAGTATTTTCACCCGTATACTTTCTCATTGGGAGAAATTACACTCCAGGAAAATGCTAGTACAATTATCTCGGGCAATTACTCACCCAATTACTCCTTGATTGTTGGAGCAGCTACAGAAGACCTTCACCTTCAGAAGAATGGTATTAGTCTACCAAGAGTAGACAACTCATCAGCATTGGGCTGCCAAGAGTAGACAACTCATCAGCATTGGGCTGCCAAGAGTAGACAACTCATCAGCATTGGGCTGCCAAGAGTAGACAACTCATCAGATTTGGAATTGACAACAAATGAACACATGTATGTCATGACCAATTTTCTCCGTCATAGATGGAGACAAAATTAGCAAATCAGATAACACAGTAAGTTTTCCTCCATGCTTCATGGATTTTTCATGACAAAGTAATTATTTGCACTGTCTGTGCCAGACAGTTGTTTCATTAGCCCATGTTGTGAAATGGGTGCGCTATCGAATTTGATAGTAGTGAACTGAGCTGGTAATGCCAATCGTATGGTCAGACGTGGGCTTGACGCCTGGGCTGGTTACATGCCAAATTTGAGGGGAAGATTGGCCATCTATTCCCCCATGCTCTCAGACCTACACATTTAAGGGGAAGATTGGCCATCTATTCCCCCATGCTCTCAGACCTACAAATTTGAGGGGAAGATTGGCCATCTATTCCCCCTTGCTCTCAGGCCTACAAATTTGAGAGAAAGATTGGCCATCTATTCCCCCATGCTCTCAGCCTACAAATTTGAGGGGAAGATTGACCATCTATTCCCCCATGCTCTCAGCCTACACATTTAAGGGGAAGATTGGCCATCTATTCCCCCATGCTCTCAGACCTACAAATTTGAGGGGAAGATTGGCCATCTATTCCCCCATGCTCTCAGGACTACAAATTTGAGGGGAAGATTGGCCATCTATTCCCCCATGCTCCCAGGCTTACAAATTTGAGAGGAAAATTGACCATCTATTTCCCCATGCCCTCAGGCTACAAATTTTAGAGGAAGAATGGCCATCTAATCCCCATGCTCTCAGGCCTACAAATCTGAGGGGAAGATTGGCCATCTATTTCCTCATGCTCTCAGGCCTGCAAAATGTGATGGCACTATTGTATCACAGATCCTTAGCAGGAAATAGTTTATTATTATTTTTATTAAAAGCTATTACATTATCTCCTTTTGTCTCAGTTGTTACATTAAATCATACTGTAAATGTTATTACTTTGTCTTTTTTTCTCAGTTGATACATTCAATCATGATATTAAAATGATCACTGTAACCCTGTCAGTGCCAGACAGTTGTTAAGTTTTATTGTCCAGTAATTACTACAACTCCTTGTCTCAGTTGTTGCATTAACTTATGTTGTACAGGTTATTAACTCTTTCACAGATGGTGATTCAGTTTCATTGTCAAAGTGTTTACTATAACTTCTTGTCTCGATCGTTACACCAACTTATGTTGTAAAGGTTATTAATTTAACTCTTTCACAGACAGTTGTAGAGCTAAGCTTGTGTCATCCAAGTTATTACTTAAGCTCCTTCTGCCGCAGGAGCTTGTTACATTAACCCATGATGTACTTGTTATTACTTTTAACTGCTCATGTCTCAGTTGTTACAGTTGCTAGTGCTGTCCAAACTATTGCTAACTCTTTGTGCCATTTGTTACACTAACCCATACTGTAAAGACTATTAACTCTTTCACTCCTAGGCAGTTGTTGAGTTAAATTTGTGTTGTCCAAGCTATTTCTTTAACCCCATGTCTCAGTTATTACATTAACCCATCCTGTAAAATTTATCACTTTAACTCTTTCACTCTCAGACAGTTGTTGGGTTAAGCTTGTGTCATCCAAGTTATTACTATTTTTGCCACTTATTACTATTTTTGCCACAGACACTATTTATTTTAATCTACGATGTTTGAGTGATTACTTTCAACTGCCTTTGAACCTGACATACTGTTTAAGTTTATTTGTAAACTCCTTCTGTTGCAGACAGTCAGTACCTTAAATTAACAACCACCTTATATAGAAAGAGTAAGTAATTAGGGAAACATTATTTCTCCAATTCCCTCACCATGTTCCTGATATTGTTTCTATGCTTCTTCTTCTTCTTCTTCTCTCTCTCTCTCTCTCTCTCTCTCTCTCTCTCTCTCTCTCTCTCTCTCTCTCTCTCTCTCTCTCTCTCTCTCTTCTCTTCTCCCCCCCCCCAACCATCTCTCTCTCTCTCTCTCTCTCTCTCTCTCTCTCTCTCTCTCTCTCTCTCTCTCTCTCTTCTCTCCACCCCCCCCCTACCCCACCACATTATCAGCACCTTTCCTTCATCATAATTTTGTCTATGTCTCTATCCTCTTTGTTTACATAATTATTTCTGTGTCCTTACGCTGTTATCATCTTCATCATCACAATCCTCTTAGATCTTTTAATTTCTTATTGATTTTAGGCTCTTATCCAGGTCATGCCAGATTTTCCTTATGACAATTTGTACATGAGTGGCTGGGTCTAGCTAGTGAAGTGCTTTCTGAATGAGTAGCTAGTCTCTCCCCAGTCTTTCTTGATAACTTCAATAATATGACAAGCGTTGAAGGATTTGCTGCTGAATAGCGAAACAAACAGAGGTGATGTGAGGTCAGCTTTACAGAACAAATTCACGGGAAACAATGGATGTAGGTATTAGAAGTCTTCTTCAGAAGATGAAAAACATGAGTGAACAGAGACAAAGAGATGCTAAAATAACTAATTGAAAACATCTTCTGGGAAATGTCGGTGAGAAGTTGGATGTGCTGGTGCAAATATCAGACAACAGCAGCAGCAGAAGTATAAGAAGTAACATCATCGTTGTGTAACATGTCAGGCATTATGGCTTTATGTGGCATGTTAGGAATCATGGCTTTATGTGACATGGCAGGCATCACAGCTCTATGTGGCATGTCCAGCATCATGGCTTTATATGACGTGACAGGCATCACAGCTCTATGTGACATGACAGGCATCACAGCTTTATGTGACATGACAGGCATCACAGCTTTATGTGACATGTCAGGCATCACAGCTTTATGTGACATGTCAGGCATCACAGCTTTATGTGGCATGTCAGGCATTACAGCTTTGTGTGACATGCCAGGCATCATGGCTTTATGTGACATGTCAGGCATCACAGCTTTAAGTGACATGCCAGGCATCACAGCTTTATGTGGCATGTCAGGCATCACGGCTTTATGTGGCATGTCAGGCATCACAACTTTATGTGACATGTCAGACATCATGGCTTTATGTGGCATGTCAGGCATCATGGCTTTATGTGACATGTAAGGCATCACAGCTTTATGTGACATGTCAGGCATCATGGCTTTATGTGACATGTAAGGCATCACAGCTTTATGTGACATGTCAGGCATCACGGCTTTATGTGACATGTCAGGCATCACAGCTTTGTGTGACATGTGAGTCATCACAGCTTTATGTTGCATGTCAGGAATCATGGCTTTATGTGACATGGCAGGCATCACAGCTCTATGTGGCATGTCCAGCATCATGGCTTTATATGACGTGACAGGCATCACAGCTCTATGTGACATGACAGGCATCACAGCTTTATGTGACATGACAGGCATCACAGCTTTATGTGACATGTCCGGCATCATGGCTTTATGTGACATGACAGGCATCACAGCTTTATGTGGCATGTCAGGCATCACAGCTTTATGTGGCATGTCAGGCATCACAGCTTTATGTGACATGACAGGCATCACAGCTTTATGTGACATGTCAGGCATCACAGCTTTATGTGACATGTCAGGCATCACAGCTTTATGTGACATGACAGGCATCACAGCTTTATGTGGCATGTCAGGCATCATGGCTTTATGTGGCATGACAGGCATCACAGCTTTATGTGGCATGACAGGCATCACAGCTTTATGTGACATGTCAGGCATCACAGCTTTATGTGGCATGTCAGGCATCACCGCTTTATGTGGCATGTCAGGCATTACAGCTTTGTGTGACATGTCAGGCATCACAGCTTTAAGTGGCATGCCAGGCATCACAGCTTTATGTAGCATGTCAGGCATCACGGCTTTATGTGGCATGTCAGGCATCACAACTTTATGTGACATGTCAGACATCATGGCTTTATGTGGCATGTCAGGCATCATGGCTTTATGTGACATGACAGGCATCACAGCTTTATGTGGTATGTCAGGCATCATGGCTTTATGTGACATGGCAGGCATCACAGCTTTATGTGACATGTCAGGCATCACAGTTTTATGTGGCATGTTAGGCATCATGGTTTTATGTTGCATGTAAGGCATCACAGCTTTATGTCACATGTCAGGTATCACATCTTTTTGTGACATGTCAGGCATCATGGCTTTATGTGGCTGTCAGGCATCACAGCTTTATGTGGCATGTCAGGCATCACGGCTTTATGTGGCATGTCAGGCATCACGGCTTTATGTGACATGTTAGGCATAACAGCTCATTATGTTCTAGCATGACTTTCTTTCTAATGTATTCTTAATATGATCAACCACCAAACCTGTTCGGCATTTCCCCCCTTTGTTGAATACTGTCTCTAATGCTCTCAATCTGCCCAGTTGTCACAAATTACTTCATGTCTATGTTTCCTTTAAATGAGGCTATGTTGTCAGCAATAATTTTACTCTGAGCTGCTAAAGATTCAATTTGCCCACAAGCCGACTTTTGACTAACATTTATTATTATTTTGTTGTTGTTGTTGTTGTTGTTGTTGTTGTTGTTGCGTTCGCTCGCTCGCTTTGGACTTTAGCGTAGTCCGTACACATGCTACTACTTTAAGTGCACTGGACTGATTTTTGCTTATGGATTAGCTATCCCTGTTACCAATGTCCCTGACCATCAGGCTAACCCACTCCGACTTTAGAGATACTTGTAATTTACATCCCTAAAGTCAGCATTTAGTCCAACTGACCGATGTAGGGGTTCTAGTACCAATTATAGGTTGGTCACCCTGAGAGCCCAGGTTAGTTTTTAAAATATAACAAGATGTATCTTGTGTGTAGAAGAGAAGCACCAGAGCATCTTGTAGTAGTTGGCGGAGATTTATTCAGTTGTTGCTTTTGGTCTGTCTGCCCCTACTTGTTTCATATGTTAATACGGCAGTCTTATTTCTGCCAAGACAGCAGAGGCAGAGTTATTTTTCCGATCAGCACATCATGTCACTCCACTGTCCCCTGTTCTCATCATGTCACTCCATTGTATGTTCTCATGTCACTCCACTGTCCCCTGTTTTCATCATGTCACTCCACTGTCCCCTGTTCTCATCACTTCACTCCATTGTATGTTCTCATGTTACTCCACTGTCCCCTGTTTTCATGTCACTCCATTGTCCCCCATTCTCATCATTTCCCCATGACATGTGGGTATGCTGGGAAATGACCAGGTGGAACTTTTGGCTGGAATTGCAGCGCTGGGTGGGGTATTTGTGCATGATTAGGCAGATGTGGTTTTGACCTTTGGGGTCTTGCGAATCTTCTTGTGGAAGAACCGAGAGTTATAAACTACTACTCTAGTACTACTGCTGCTGGGGAGAGTAGCGCAGCGGGAGGTGACAAGAGCTTCTGGCCGATCCTCATTACTCTAAGGAAAGGACGAACACATAGTCTACAGCTAGTTCTATCAGTAGTGGGACTCTTCGCTTTTTGCTGAAGATGGGGGACGGAGCGCGTATGGGAATATCCCCAATGATGTGATGTCGGCTTCTTGACTTAACTCAGCTCAACTAACTCAGCTCAGCTCAGCTTCTTTGCGTTTTCCGTGTTTACGTTTAGAACGGGGAACCACTGCCTTGAGACGAGAAACGTGTAGACGTCTCCAGTCTACACACGGGACCTTCTATCTGAAAGTTGATTCGTGGGGAGAACACGGTTTCTGAACCATTGCACTCAGATGGTCGTAGGCTTTCGTTCCTTAGTCACCCCACATCATACGTGCTTAAATATAAAATTCAGACACTTGTGTGGCAATTCAAACTATCAGCAGACAGCATACATCAGACATTCAAGTGGCGTTTCCGCTGTCACATTGTTAGCGACTGGCGGGACCCTTCATGGCGAGTACAGGAGTAATTATTTGGTTAATTGTAAATTAGTGTTGCTGCTCCTGCTGTGGTTGTTTTTGCTGCTTCTTTTTTTTTTTTGGGGGGGGGGGGGGCAGGGGTGTGTGCTTGGTCGCTTTGAAGTCAAGGGTAGTCCTTACACACTACCCCTAGTAGCACCGGACTGAATTTTGCGTGTGGATTAGCTTTCCCTATTACCAGTGTCCCTCGCCATCGGGCGAACCCACTCAGACTTCAGAGGTACTTGTAATTTACGTCCCCAAATAAAGGACGAGAAGTCAAAATGTGGGTCCAACTGACCGTTGGGTTTAACCCGCTACCTCACCATTAGCACACCGGATGTTTAAGAACGAGCGCTCTTTGCTTTTGTGTCAGGTTTACTCCCTCTAGGGTTCAGGTTTTACCCTTGTTAATCTGCTCAGTCTACCCATGGGTATGGTTTTTGGCCTAACAATTTTGCCAGGGTACGGCTTGAAGGCCTGTTCTTTGCCGTAGTGTGTGTGTGTGCGTGGGGGTATATTGTGCTGGCCCCACAGTTTTTGCCTCTGTGGCTTAGGGGTTAGTGAACGCAGTTTCACAATTCCCCGACAAACCGACTTGATGGTTCGAAATCAGCTGCCGACGATTTGGAAGCAGCGTTGATTTCGATGTTTTGAGGCGTCAGTCGTTCAGAAAGCAATAACAAACTGACTGACTGACTGGCACCTTGCCGTCTTGACAGACGATAGTTTATAAAATGGAGTTATACCTCTCCATAACATAAAGCCTGGACTGAATTTAGAGACCACGTGTTTCCCATGCAGCATGATCCCTCTCTCGGCCTGTCTAGTGTACTCCAGAGGAAAGGTAACACCAAAACGTCTGGAAGAAGACAACATGCAGAAGCTGCCGGATCAGCAAAGCAATGCTCTAACTGTCCGCCTATCGGCGCTTCTAACCTAGACCAGTTGCCGACCAAGGCTTAGGGCCTGATCTTCCCTGCCATGACATTTAGTCATTAGGTTGCATTTCCTCGCACTAGGGTAAGCCTCGTACCCTCCCAATTGCACTCCTCCGCCCGAAAGCCGTTGGCACAATGTGGGGTGTCGGGTTTGGTGAGCGCCGCCCAACATTCAGCTTTAGTCGACGGATCAACATCACAGCACACGGGTGTAACCCATAAGTGCTCCGTTCTACTCATAACTCAAGCCTGAGTCAGGAGAATCTCAGCTCAGTGCACGAACTCTGTGGCACCGGCAAGGATCCTGAAATACTTTGGATAGATTTTTAACTCGAAATTTTGCCCGGGCAGCGCCGTTAGACTACTAGTTTTCGATTACCAAATGCCATGGAATATTTACGTGTGCAACAATACACACGGGTGTCCGATCTCACTACACAGAGACCAGGGGGAATTTTGTTACTAGAAGTCCACGTGAAAAAATCCCGGCCCTCTAGCACTCGAGGCGGACACTATACCTCAAGCATTCAGCGCGAACAGAAAGCAGATTCAGATAGTGCCGTCTACTGTCATACGATAGCTCATTCATATCTGACTAAGACCTGACACCCAATGGCAAACTACTCAGTCTAAAATTGCACATTAAATCACAAACAATCAGAAAATACTGGGTTTGATTGCGACATCCTGCACAGGACATGCCACTGAGTTTAACCAAACTACGGGACTGAATGACAGACGGCAGTGTTTGCTTGCTTGCTTGTGTTCGTTGGCTTGAGCTCCGACGCGTAAAGGCTAGTCACCGGCGAGAGTGATCGCATAAAGCCGCATTAACCACCTGACCGCGTCCAGAAATGACTCACCGGCGCCCGTTTACGATACACTTCAGTTACTTTCAATTGACTACTGGCAGCGTTGCCTGGCATGTTTGGCGCCAAAAGTGTAAGAGATGAACGGCCCTTTTCCGTTGCCTTGGCTATTGGCTATTGGGTATATGGTGTTAGCTTCCATGTTTGTTTTAAAATACCAATCGGCACTCGACGGGTGGTGTGGTCAGTACCACGCCGCCCGACTTTACTTCCCAGCTCATAGTAGGGTGTATTTGTAATGACTGTGTAGTGTTTGAAAATATTGCCGGTCCAAGTTTTGTATTTACCTATTATGTTGCGTAAACTTGACAAACCTTGGACCGGCAATATTTTCAAACACTGCACAGTCATTAAAAATACACCATGTATTTTAGGCTAAGTCGACATGAGGGATCAGGTTAAGTAACAACATATCATAGGCATAGGGTCCTTCAGGCCAAATGGTACCTGAGAGTTGCCGCAGACAGGGATCACCCGCTGCATGCAGCAATGGATATGGTTAAGGGTCATAGACTAAGACGAGGCAGATCCTGGATGGCACAGGCAGAACTTTCTATAAGTCAGGTGTGTGATCTAGAGACCATCAATCGTGAAAGAGAGTGGGTGGAAGTTCCGGAAAACATGACGGACTGGCACAATGTAATAATAACACTGGGTCATGAGTGCAGAGAATGGGCAGCGAGCCGCACTGAGTTTGAAGTGCAACAGCTGATCCAGAGCAACACACATCAAGGTGACATAGTCATCTACACCGATGGGTCAGTGGTGAGAAACAGACGTAGTGGCTGGGGCTTTATTGCAAAGGCTAATGGGCGAGTCTTGAAAAAGGAGAGTCTGGCATATGAGACTACGACCTCCAGCATGAGAATGGAGGTGGAGGCAATAACAGCGGCTTTCCGGTGGCTAGAGGAGACTACTGCAACACACGTTGTATTCATTACGGATTCAATGAGTATGCTTAGCAAGGTGGAGAAAGGAATGTTTCGTGTGGAATGGCTCTCGTCGCTTCAGAGGTCACAGATGTGAGAATTGTATGGATATTTTGCCCTGGCCATGCGGGTGTACGAGGGAATGAACAGGCTGATAGGCTAGCAGGAGGGCAACTCTTGGTGGTACTTTGCCTATGGACAAGGGGGAGGTGGTCGTGCGCTTGTGGGACCAGGTGGAGAAGGCGGAGGAACAGACTGAGAACCCATATGTGGAAAGAATGAGATTGCGGGGGATCGGCAGGGGTTCTGGAAGAATATCAAAACTGAGAGGGAAGACCAGGTGAACTTTTAATCAGATAGCGGTGGGAACGATTAGTAGTATGACTCTTCGCTGGCTGTTGAACGAGGGGATGGAGCACGTATGGGAATGTCCTCAGTGCAGTGATGTCGGTTCTTAACTCAACTCAACTCAAGAACATTTCGAAACCGCCTCAGATGGGATTCGAACATATGGCATCGGTCATCGTCCTGTTGAAGTTAGTTGCATGTTCTTTATAGGACGTTGCAATCAACCACATCATTTTTGGGGGGCTGTTTGTGATCTATTAGACAATTTTTCCGTTCAGTAGTTTCGTCGTCCTGTGCACTCCACTCTCTGTTAAAGATATCCGACTTTGCTGCGGAATATGAAATACATAGAGCCTGTGCTTTCGTATGGATGTGAAGCGTGGACAGTGAGCAGACAGGCTGAAAAACATCTGATGGCTGTGGAGATGTGGTTATGTGGTTTATTAGGAAAATGCAAAGAATACCACGGACAGACAGAAAAACCAATGACCAAGTCCTACAAGAAACAAATGAAAATCGTAAACTGATTAGAGAAATTAGACGTAGACAGTCCACACTCTTTTGGTCAGTTATGAGAAGAAATAAATTGGAGAACTTGGTGATAACTGGCAAGATCAAGGGGAAGAAAACAATGGGAAGGCAGAGAAATACATACCTGGAAGGTTTGGCCACGTGGTGTGAACGAGACAAGAACACTGAGCTGTTCCATGACTTTGGTGATCGACTGAAATGGCGACACATGATCGCCCACGTTTATCGGCATGGCGCACGATGATGATGATAAAATACGGGCAAAAACGTTGCAATCAACACTCAAGTTGATTTTCTAGGCAGTTGTACGTTAAGTAGTTTGCCATTGCTTTCTGAACGAGAAGTAAACGTTTAAGCCCAACTTAATAGTCCAACTTAATAATCCAACTTAATAGTCCAACTTAATAGTCCAACTTAATGCCCGGTGTAGGGGTTGTACCGCCCACCTTTTTTTTTTTTTTAAATTTCGCATATCCTTTTACATGACATCGCTGTCAACAGCAGCATCTTTCAGCTGTCTGTTGATTTCTTGGCAAGATTACGCTCAGTAGTTTGCCATTGCTTTCTGAGCGGCCGGCTCAGTTATCCCGCAAGTCACCAGCGGGGGACGAACCGCTCCCAGTTCTCGCCTGCTACGAGACTCTGCGTGATAAACGGGATTACGGAGAAAGTGGTGTAACCCCTCGGCCAGAGAGACCGGCAGCCATCAGATACTGTCCCAAAATACTATGTGCTGTACACGTTATTTTCTTAGTTGTTTGTGTTTGCTTGGTTTATTCCGGACTGGGACTCAACAAACGTGAAGCCGAGGGCTTAATACGTCCAACATGATCGATTGCTGGACAGATCTTGTTGCCGTCCGTGCTGACGGCGAGATGAGGGTCACGGGGGAAAGTCCAGTACGCGTCTAGACCGAGAGGTCATTGCGAGGTGACACTAGGACACAAGCAGAATCGATCCCAGCCACTTGTAGCACTCAAGAACCTGTTTGGTATTAGGGAATGCCTGGACCTATTAAGTATCATCACCATCATCATACGCCCTGCCCAATGGCGTGGGCGTTCATGTATCTGCACAGTCTCGGCCCTTGGAATTATGGATACATTTTGGATCAGTTCTCCGTGCCACCACCTTGGATCATCAAGCATAATTTCTCTCGGCTTGCTTCTTTTACCGTTGATCTTTCCAGTTGTCACGATGTTCTTCAGTGCGGCTCTTCTGGTTATTTTAACACAGAACACTGCTTATCTCTTATAGTCCTGCATAATGTTCTACTTTCATTAACCTTTTCCAGGCAATCGTTAGTCCAGCAATTGTTGTTCATTCATTCATTCAGTAGCATGTCCTTTGCAGAACCTCGCTCCATAACAACCTTCCTGAAAACCTCTCGATCAAAAGCAAGATGTCCCGCGTCCGATACACCCATCTGGAGATCATCCGCCACATCATGCACCCATCTTCGTTGTAAGTCCAAGGTATTCGCAAAATTCGTATTAGGTAAAAAATAAATTTAGTTCCATCTTTACAAGACGTCGCAGTCAACTCCAGCATTTTTTTGGTTGTCTGTGATTCCTGGCCAAGGTTATGTTTAGTAGTTTGCCATTGCTTTCTGAACGACGGACACTCATACCATTGTATGAAAACCAACGCAAGGCAGTCGGCTGCTAAATCTCCCGCAGCTGCGTTTCGAACGCGGTAAGCGGAATTATAAACTGCGTCCGTAATCCCTTAGCCACATAGTCGGCAATATTCGAGTAAGAACGTTCTTAAATGACAAAGAAGATTGGAAGGTCAGAATAATAATGTGACAGGTTCGGAACCCGGTTGGTAACTATATCTTTATATTTGTATGTTGTCTAGTGCGTCCTCTAGTCTCTACCTCCTTCTTCTCACGTCTATGAGCGCCAAACAACCACATGTGTATTTGTAGTTTATTTATGGAAATCGTGTGTTTGTGTGTGTGTGTGTGTGTGTGAGAGAGAGAGAGAGAGAGAGAGAGAGAGAGAGAGAGAGAGAGAGAGAGAGAGAGAGAGAGAGAGAGAGAGAGAACGAATGAGCGAACGAACTTTATTTTCGAAGGGTAACAAATTGGGCACACAGGCCCGTATTACATTCGGCCTTTCCAATCACTCATCTTTCGTTCATCAGTGCATAGTGCATTCACATAGGAAAAAAACAAACATTGTCAAATGAATGTTGTAAGCATAAACAATGCATGTTACCATGTTATGAGACAAATCCCCACCCACCCACCCATTCCCTATCCATCCGCGTGTCCCCCACACGCACATCCACAACCCAACCACACACACATCCACCACCCAACCACACATACCCACAGGCACATACATGCCCCCATCCATCCACCCATCCCCCAACCCACACATCCCACACACACCCCCACATACATCATCTCCCCACCCACACATCTCCCACCCACCACACATCCGAGAGAGAGAGAGAGAGAGAGAGAGAGAGAGAGAGAGAGAGAGAGAGAGAGAGAGAGAGAGAGAGTCTGACCCACAGGAACCACCCAAACTCTGGGGAACCAATGCAGATCTCAAGCAAGCCGCCCTATTCGTGTCTCATGCCGAAATAGTCACGTAGCAAACGTTGATCCCTGAAGAAGGGGGAGCAATCATGCCTCGCCTCCATTTGTTTGTAAGCCTTCCTCTTGTTCCCTATGGGTTCCAGAACAAAGGTTGCTTGTGCACGTTAGTAATCCTGCGACAATTGGAAATCACAAAGAGTAGGCCTGTAAGCCATTGTCCTGGCAAAATAGTTAGGAAAACATAAACACACACACCCTACCCACGGGTCGATGGAGCTCATTACCATGGGTGGAATCTCTCTAGAGCAGTGGTTCTCAACCTTTTTTGGCCCATGCACCCTTTCACCATATGTCAGGATGTCATTCCCCCCTTTCCAGCGAACAAAAGAAGACGAATTCCCCCCTTTTCAAAATTGTCAGCATCAATAGTTGCATATTTTATATTCACAATATTTTATTAACACACTAATATTAATCATATTACAATAAACAAACAGTTAAAACGTCAAAGAATTGTCACTTAATACACGACACCAGAATGCCAGAAAATTGTGCTTCATCAAACAAAACGCTCAATAGAAAACCAGGATAGTGTGCCTGAAGCCATTTTTGGGGAAGTCCCCACTAGTTGAGAACCACTGGTCTAGATGAAGCAGACCTGAAACAAATGTATGCTGCAGTCGGACACACCCACCTGTGAAGTGCACAACTAATCGTGATACACTTCCCTCGACAGGGGAACGAAGAAGAGGAAGAAGATATTATTATTCTATACTGTTAACTGATGCATTGCCAAAGGATAATTTATCGTCAAATATGACCTTCCATTTGGACAGAAGGACGATATATCACCATATTAAGGTCATCGTGTTATTTATTTTGTTTCGTTGCATCTTCCGCAATTCAAATGCTCAGTGGATGAAAGTTTATATTGCAATATTTGTTCATTTGATTGTGTACCATATCTAGTCCAAACCTAGTTTTATTTTTTGGCAGTGAGTCAGTTAATAGGTTTTTTCAATGTTTATCCTATTTAGCGCCAGTGTTATTTCCTCGCCGTTTGATTTTCTGATAATAAATAAATTAACAGATGTTGGTTGGCACTGATAGAAAACCAAGGAACATGAGTAAATATCGATGTACATACAAAAGGACAACCTTCAGAGTCGCATTCTCAAAACATTTGTAGAACTTCTGATCATGTGACTTAATACACAGTAAGTGACGTAATACACAGAAATGTCAGTTGTGGGAACTTCAAAACAAAGTATTTATTATTATAGTGAATTGGTTTGTTTTTGCGCTCGCTCGCTTTGAACTCAAGCGTGGTCCATACACACTACTTCTAGTAATGCTGGACTGAATTTTGCTTGTGGATTAGCTTTCCCTATTAACAATGTCCCTCGCCATCAGGCCAACCCACTCCGACTTCAGAGGTACTTGTAATTTACGTCCCCAATTCAAAGACGATAGATCAGTATTTTAGTCCAACTGTCCGGTGTAGGGGTTGAACCCGCAACCTTGGCATCAGCACACGGGAAGTTTAAGAACACGCGTTCTTATCCATTTGGCCATGTTGACCTACTCTTAGTGAATGTAAAACAAAGACGCCATAAATAAAATATTGCACAGGGGGTCTGAGTGGTCTCGAGGTATGGTGTCCGCCTCGAGTGCTGGAGGTCCCGGGTTCAGGCCCCGGTGAGGACCGGGATTCTTTCACGTGGACCTCTAGTAATAAACTTTCCCCTGGTCTCTGGGTAGTGAGATCGGACACCCGTGTGTATTGTTGCGCACGTAAAAAATCCCTTGGCAGTTGGAAATCGAAAAAGAGTAGCCTAACGAAGCTGCCCGGGGAAAATTTCGAGTTACTTCTTCTTCATCTTCTGCGTTCATCCGGATTTTTTTTTTCGGATGTGACTGCGTTGCGCCTGTTTACAGCAGAGCTGCGTTCTTGCGCCGTTAGGCCGACACATCCGACTTCTGCGGGCATTTGTTGACCGGGTTAACCTTCCCGGGAATTTCGAGTTACAAATCTACCCAAAGTATTTCAGGATCCTCGCCGGTGCTACGGAGTTCATGCACTGAGCTGAGTTTCTCCGGACTCAGGCTTGAGTTAGGAGAAGAACGGGGCACTTATGGGTTACACCCGTGTGCATGATGTTGATCCATCGACTACACTAAACTAAACTAAACTAAAATATTGCACAACTTCTAGCCTGGCAAGATGCAGCGAAATATAACACGATGACCATAGTATGGCGATATATCGTCCCTCTCCAAATGGGAGTTCACATCTGTCGATGTATTATCCTTCGCCACCCAATCAGTTAAATTGTGGGGACCGCTAAGATCATGGTATTCCCGGCTGAGTTATTATTGGCAAGAATCAGGTCATAGTTGTTCATATAATTGCGTGTGTTCTGAAAGAGTCGTTTCGTCCACAGGTTGGATGGTGGAATATTCCAGCATCGAGTTTCGGGTAAATTATCGTGCGTCGCAGGCAGTTGTGTTCAGACATACTGTGTCTGCTTGATGTCCCTAACATTTACCATGTGGTCAAAATCAGAACGGTCGCCTACCTGGGGTGTTTAAAAACAAACCTGTCAGTCAGGCTAGGGACTAAATAATCTGAGAGAGAGAGAGAGAGAGAGAGAGAGAGAGAGAGAGAGAGAGAGAGAGAGAGAGAGAGAGAGAGAGAGACTCTCTTTTCCATATACTCTCTCTTGTCTCTCTCACCATCTTTCTCCCCTCTCTCACCTTCACTTTCCTCTGTTTCTCACCCCACCCCGTCCTCAAAACTCTCCACTCCCCATCTCCCCCACCTTTCTCTATTCCTGTTTTCCCTCTCTCAACCCGCTCTCTATGTCCCATTTCCCCACTCTCTACCTACCCTCTCCACCCTGTCTCTATTTCCCGGTCTCTGTTCTTTCTCTCTTCTCCACACTCCACCTTCTCTCTATCGCTTCCTCACTTTCTCTCACTTCCCCTTTCTTCCTTCCTTCTATCTTCAATCGCTTATTCCCACTCTCTCCTCCCATCCCACATCTCCCCCACTCTCACATGTTGTAAAGTTGTGTTTAACGCTGTGAACCACCATGCAGGACGAGCCTAGCTGTAAGTACATGAGCATACCAACACACTGGCCCGTTGTCCAGTCTTCAACTATGGCATCCTTAGATTTTTCTTTCAGTGACCAATTCTGCACAAGACTCTACCCAGCCTCGTCATCTTGGTATCTCATTCATCAGAAGTTGCAAGCCACTGCTATTTGAACTTCTCTCCCTCTGCCTTTTATCCTCTTAATGTGGTAGGCCCTCAGCTAACTCATGCCAAGCCCTCCCATCTTTTACCGTCTGCTGCAGCTCCCCCCCCCCCCCCCCATGTTCTGCCCACATTATTCATCTCTGTCTCTAATTCTCATCACCATGTGTTTTGAGGTCTCTCTCTATTTCTTTTACCTTGCGGGCTCCAAAGAAGGGACTGTCTAGTTATTCTGTCAACAGGTTTTCTCTAGAAGCCTCTGATTCAGCACCAGCAACATTTCCGCCAACTCTTAATTTGCTGGAATTTGCTTAGTTCTTTCCCTAAGCTCCCATTAGTGATTCTCTTATTACATTTTCATGTTAATCAATGTTTGTAGTTTATTTTAGCAAATATTTAGCCATTTTTCTAATCCCTATAGCAATACTGATGTACTGATTTCGACGCTAGAATTAAATATTATAAATATGGCATTAGATATAATTTCGTTTGAATTCCACAAATTTGCTAGTGCTATGAAATTCCTCTTGCCTGTTATATTATTACTTTAATATCTCTATCAGTTCCCAACTCTGTGTCTGCATTGCTATCTAAATATGTGATAAGTTGCACATTTTGAACTGAGGTTTTACTAAGGGAGATCATGTGATCGCTTGCTTGATTTATTCTCATTATCTTTATATTTCTACTGTGACGTTTTAGACCTCTGAATTCATTTAAAGTGCTTTTCATGTCTGATTTTGCATGTGGGACGAAAGGACAATATGTCAGCAATATCTAGATCACCCAGCTGCTCTATGAGAGCTCATTGAAATCTGTTTCTGGTATTAGTTACTGTTCCCTTCATTGTCCAGTCTATAGTCAGAAAAAATAATGAAAGGAAATATAATAAAGGTGACAATATACATCCCTCTCTCACTCCTATTTTTTATTTAAAAGGTATCTGTTAATTTATCCCCATTTAGGAAAGCTCAGCATTTATTGTCTTTATATGTTGCCTTCATTAAGTTAATGATCGTCTGTTTAAAAGAGATTCCCTATCAGTGACGTCAAAAGCCCATTCTAGTCCATAAATGCAATACGAAGTGATAAATTCATTTAGTGCTTTGTTCTATAATGCTTGTGATTATCTTGGCTACATGGATCATGTGAGATGCTGAACCATTACTGCCCATGCTTATCGCCATGGCACACAGTGATGATGATAATGATGTTTTGATGGCTTGTACTACATGTAGCTTACAGTCCCCTGACTTTGAAGTCTGCTGCCAGAATTAATCAGCAGCCCACACTTGAAAGGTCACAATCCTCGCCTACAACTAACAGTTCCCCCAACCACCATTTGCTACCATGTATGGATGTGTATGTGACAAGCTTATAGCCGGGTAGGTGCTGGAAATTGCTAATGTGTGTGTGTGTGAAGCAGTGAGTGAGCTCACTCTGTAGCCTGGGTTAGTCATGGTAGTATGTGGCATTATAGTTGGAACTGTAACCAAAGTGCTGTGCCGGAATGCCTAATTCTTTGTTTGTGAGTTAGGCTAGGTATTTATACATATAACTCCCCTTTAAGTGAGTTTATGCTAGTTTAACAGGCTGAATGTTCGCATATCACTGTATATGGTAGTGTAATGGTGCATTGTGTAGGAAGGATTCTTGTATATCTTATTGCAAGATGTAGACAGCGATACAAGTGGAAAAACATCTTTAATTGATGATTTAACAGTAGTCTGTCAGGGTGTACAACTAAAGCAAGAGACAGACAGTTGGAGGTCCATTTCAGCCATCTTCATTATGGAAATGGCACCTTATTGACTGGTTCATGCTACTGAAATGGTTGTTTATTAATTTGGTAACACATCAACATTTGTTAATAAGAATACATCACCACATATTAGTGGTGCTGTTCTCTGGAAAGAGACAGAGTCAATTAGGGTAAAACCTGGTGCAATAAATTTGACTGACTCGAGTTTCTTCTTTTGTTAGACTTCATCTTAGTGTAGAAGACCGAGATTCACGCAAAACTCGGATCCGTGTATATACGTATATTCATCACCATGTGTTGTATGGGATTGATATTTTAATTTTCTGGATTGTGCATGGTTCTGGGGGTTACCACAGCCTCATAAAATGGCCCCACTTTTGGTTTCGTAAAGGAATCTATGAAAAACTTAAACTTAGCATGATTTAGGTTGCTTTATCATGGATCGACTGCTGCATTTGGTTGGTAGAAGTTGGAAGGACACAAGAGTGGCTGATCCACAGTCTTCTGAATCAGATATTGAAGCATTAAATGTTACTAATGGCAATAAGATAGAGATTCATGGTCCTGATGGCGATAGTATTGCAGCTGGCAGGCAGGTGGTTGAAACAAACACATTTTCACAATCATCTTTTGAGGGTGTGAATGCATCTGAAGATAATCCTTTAATCTTGACTTCAGACAATATTGATCAATTGATATCAAGCAACAGGCAAATGAACCAATCAGATCTCTTCTTCAAAAGTGCCAACCAATCAAAATGCAGTTCTTTGTCAACAAGCAGAAGAAGCAGCCAATCAGAGCTCTCTTCTCATTACTCAAGTTATCATGATAGCCAATCTGAGTTTAGCTTCCTATGTAGTAGCAGTAGGCGGAGCAGTCAGTCAGATTTTGCCTCAGCTGCTGCCAGCAGGAGAAGCAGCCAGTCAGATATAAGTTGTAATTCTGCATACAGCAAGTCCATTAAGAGAAAAGATGGGAAAGCTTTTTCTGATCAGTATAACAGATTTGATCTTCAGTTTTTTGCACATGTTCTTGAGTCTTCAGATTTTTATGTCAAGGTAATTGTCACCCTGTTGTCTTTGTATCTCTGTCCATGTTTCCTTCCTGTTGCCACCTATCCATCTCCATCCTTTTATGTGTTCTTTATTCTCCCATTCTCTCTGTCTGTCTGTCTGTTTGTTTGTCTGTCTGTCTTTTGTCTCTCTCTCTCTGTGCCTTTAACTGCCTCCATCTCTCTTTCTCTCTCAGCCTGTCCCTTTCTATGTCTGTATTCCTCTCTCTGTGTCTTTCCATGTGTGTCTACTTACTTCTTGCTTTCTATTATGCTGCTCTTTTTACCCTTTCTGTATGAAGGGATTATAATAAGACCTTTAGTTCTTACTCTTCTGTCCTTTAAATCCATTGGGACATAGGCTCTCTACAGCTAAAACCAAGCCATCCTATCGTTTGCTATCTCCTGCAGCGGTGTCCCTGTTCTCCCCATATTATTAATCTCTGGCTTTACTTGTCTTCTCCCTGTGTTTTGAGGTTTTCCACTATTTCGTTCATCCTGTAAGATAGTAGGGAGTCTCCGCGGCGAAGTGGTCAAGCCGCCTGACTCGGGCTCCGAAGGTTGTGGGTTCGATTCCGGGCTATGTCCTTCGGTCCACGAGTGCATTTTTTGGAGATTCCTGAGGGTCATCGCTGGAGCTACGGAGTTCGTGCTTTGTGCGACACTTTCCATGCTGCAGAAAGAGACTGAGCCATATGGGAAAAAACCCAGTGCAATGAAGCCAACCCTGTTGACTTTTAAGCGATTTTGTTTTTCATTCTTTAGGATCCAGACAAGGGAGTGTCTATTTATAGTACCCTCAGGTTTCCTCACTGTGCGTCCTGTCCAGCTCCAGCGTCTTTTCCCCACCTCCTTTTCTTCTTTTGTTCGTTCATTCTTTTGAAATTTGTCTATATCCGCAATGTTTTCTCTTGTATGAATTTTGCTGTCTTTTTTAGTCCACTTAGTGGTCCATAGAGTTATCTTCCACTGTTGTTTCTCCAGGAAGGTTTGCCTAGATATGTCATATTTTGGGCAGTCTTGGAGTACATGATCTGCTGTCTGCGGCGCCAATCCACATGGCCATTCTTGAATTCTGTATACATGTGGTTGCGTAATCTATTGTGCCCTGTTCTGAATCAAAATGATTATTTGTTCTGGTCTGTCCATAAGGTGGCAGTTGACTTGAGCAGGTTTCCCCATCTCTTGATGCACTGGGATTTGTGGAGTTCTCCCCATGAGCAGGTTTCCCCCGTCTGTCTCTTGATGCACTGGGATTTGTGGAGTTCTCCCCATGAGCAGGTTTCCCCCGTCTGTCTCTTGATGCACTGGGATTTGTGGAGTTCTCCCCATGAGCAGGTTTTCTCATCTCTTGATGCACTGGGATTTGTGGAGTTCTCCCCATGAGCAGGTTTTCTCATCTCTTGATGCACTGGGATTTGTGGAGTTCTCCCCATGAGCAGGTTTCCCCCGTCTGTCTCTTGATGCACTGGGATTTGTGGAGTTCTCCCCATGAGCTGGGTATAGGATTCTAGCACCAGATTGTTCTAGAGCAATTGGCAGTCTATGAGTGTTGTGGTCAATACAACACCAGCTGCCTTTATTTCCCAAAACATTTACCGGTACCCATCTTAGGCTGGGCTGACCCAGGAGTCCCTGTCAGATAAAAACATACCCGGGAAGGTAAACCCGGTTAATCATTATAGTCCATTACCCCATATGGGCAACAATCACCTTCAGATAAGCCTGTGAGGGTAAAACCATGGGCAGCTGCTTCTGCGGCTGACTCAATCATAGGACTATCATTCTGAGCCGGTGATGGACCCTAACTATAACTTCTCCTTGAAGTTGAACGGGGTAGGGGTAATTGTGAAATCAAATCGAATAACCCGGTCTAGAAATGCCTGCAGAAGTCAGATGTGTCGGCCTAATGGCGCAAGAACGCAGCTCTGCTGTAAACAGGCACAATGCAATATTATCCGAGTAAGATTCGAATGTCCTTCGAAACACCCGGGAAGTTTAACCTGGTCAACAAATGCCTGCAGAAGTCGGATGTGTCGGCCTAACGGCGCAAGAATGCAGCTCTGCTGTAAACAGGCACAACTCAATCACGTCCAAAAATATTCTCTGGATGAACGCAGAAGAAGAAGAAGATTTAAAAAAAATCCCCACCTGGATGGGATTCGAACACATTAGCACTGGGCTGAAAGAAATCATGCTGGCCTCTGCACTGCCTCAGCTCCTTGACTGCTTAATCCATCCATCCATCCATCCATCCATCATGTGCCATGCCGGTAAGCGTGCACGACCATGCTTTGCCATCTCACTCTATCACCAGACTGCTTAATCAGCTGGTCTAAATAAGATAACTGGAGATCAGCGTGGCCGAATGGATTAAGAATGCATGTTCTTAAACATCCTGTGTACTGATGCCGAGGTAAAGGGTTCAACCCCTACACCGGACAGCTGAACTAAAATGTTGACCTGTCCTTGACTTGGGGACGTAAATTACAAGTACCTCTGAAGTCGGAGTGGGTTCGCCTGATGGCGAGGGACACTGTTAATATGGAAAGCTAATCCACACGCAAAATTCAGTCCAGCACTACTAGAAGTGTATGGACTATGCTTGAGTTCACAGCGAGCGAGCACCAAATAAAAGGGAAAAAAATATGATGACTTTCGCTCTGTCTATCCACTTTGATGTGGTAGAGGGGCTTGAATATTCCATTGACCCCAAGAGCTATGCTACAGGTAGGGTCTCCCATATCGGACAGGTCAAGGGATAAAGACCAGGTGAAGCGATACTCAAACGTGATGCCCTGTGGGTGGGCTGGAGACAACCAAAGGCTAACAAAAGCAAATCCCCCCAAAAATGCTTGTCATAGTCGGATGCACTGAGCCACAGGTTTGACAAAACAATACAGTGTAACTCATATGATAATGATATGATGGCTGGAAAATGTGTCTCTTTACTATGAACGGTCGGTACTATTAGTACAGAGCATGGTATGATAACTGCCTGGAATGGATACCACTAGCATGTTTTTCACAACAGTGGAACTGGATTAATGTCACACCATGAGGTAAATGTGGTGACATGGCAAAGTCCATCTCTTCTCTTCAATAATGTAACATATCAGTAAAGGGCTCTTTTACACACTTAAATGTGCATTGGGCATATGGTGCTTGACCCATATTTGTATTGACCAATCAGCATTTGGTGGGTGAAGTGGTCAATATGCCAGCCGCCTTTACTTCCGAAGACATTTCCTGGTATCCATTGAAGGCTGGGACAACCTGGAACCCGGCAGGTGAGAGTCTAGTCATATGCTGCAGCGGCTGTTACTGTTAGATATAATAACAAAATCTGGTCTGTCTTTTCCCGTAAGTCTGCTTTCTGTACCCGTAAGTCTGCTTTCTGTTCCTGTAAGTCTGCTATCTATTCCTGTAATTCTGCTGTCTATTCCTTTATGTCTGCTTTCTGTTCCTGTAAGTCTGTTTTCTGTTCCCGTAAGTCTGCTTTCTGTTCTTGTAAGTCTGCTTTCTGTTCCCGTAAGTCAGCTTTCTGTTTCTGTAAGTCAACTTTCTGTTCCCGTAAGTCTGCTTCCTGTAAGTCTATTTTCTGTTCCTGTAAGTCTGCTTTCTGTTCCTGTAGATCTACTTTCTGTTCCTGTAAATCTGCTTTCTGTTCCTGTAAGTCTGCTTTCTGTTCATGTAAGTCTGCTTTCTGTTCCTGTAAGTCTGCTTTCTGTTTCTGTAAGTCTGCTTTCTGTTCTCGTTAATCAGCTTTCTGTTCCCGTAAGTCAGCTTTCAGTTCCTGTAAGTCTGCTTTCTGTTCCTGTATGTCTGCTGTCTGTTCTGTTAAGTCTGCTTTCTGTTCCTGTAAGTCAGCTTCCTGTTCCTGTAACTCTGCTGTCTGTTCCCATAAGTCTGCTTTCTATTCCTGTAATCAGCTGTCTGTTCCTATAAGTCTGCTGTCTGTTCCTGTAAGTCAGCTTCCTGTTCCTGTAACTTTGCTGTCTGTTCCCATAAGTCTGCTTTCTATTCCTGTAATCAGCTGTCTGTTCCTGTAAGTCTGCTGTCTGTTCCTGTAAGTCAGCTGTCTGTTCCTGTAAGTCAGCTGTCTGTTCCTGTAAGTCAACTTTCTGTTCCTGTAAGTCAGCTGTCTGTTCCTGTAAGTCTGCTGTCTGTTCCCATAAGTCTCATTTCTGTTCCTGTTAGTCAACTGTCTGTTCCTGTAAGTCTGCTGTCTGTTTCTGTAAGTCTGCTTTCTGTTCATGTAAGTCAGCTGTCTGTTCCTGTAAGTCAGCTGTCTGTTCCTGTAAGTCAGCTGTCTGTTCCTGTAAGTCTGCTTTTTGTTCATGTAAGTCAGCTGTCTGTTCCTGTAAGTCAGCTGTCTGATCCTGTAAGTCAGCTGTCTTTTCCCATGTCTCCTTTCTGTTCCCATAAGTCAGCTGTCTGTTCCTGTAAGTCTGCTTTCTGTTCCTGTAAGTCTGCTTTCTGTTCCTGTAAGTTAGCTGTATGTTCCTGTAAGTCAGCTGTCTGTTCCTGTAAGTCTGCTTTCTGTTCCTGTAAGTCAGCTGTCTGTTCCTATAAGTCAGCTGTATGTTCCTGTAAGTCAGCTGTCTGTTCCTGTAAGTCTGCTTGCTGTTCCTGTAAGTCAGCTGTCTGTTCCTATAAGTCAGCTGTCTATTCCTGTTAGTCAGCTTTCTGCTCCTGTATGTCTGCTGTCTGTTCTTGTAAGTCTCTTTCTGTTCCTGTAAGTCAGCTGTCTGTTCCTGTAAGTCTGCTGTCTGTTCCCATAAGTCTGCTTTGTGTTCCTGTAAGTCAGCTGTCTGTTCCTGTAAGTCTGCTGTCTGTTCCTGTGAGTCTGCTGTCTATTCCTGTAAGTCAGCTGTCTGTTCCTGTACGTCAGCTGTCTGTTCCTTAAGTCAGCTTTCTGCTCCTGTATGTCTGCTGTCTGTTCTGGTAAGTCTACATTCTATTCCTGTAAGTCAGCTGTCTGTTCCTGTAAGTCTGCTGTCTGTTCCCATAAGTCTCCTTTCTTCTTCTTCTGCGTTCATCCGGAGTTTTTTTTTCCGGATGTGATTGTGTTGTGCCTGTTTACAGCAGAGCTGCGTTCTTGCGCCGTTAGGCCGACACATCCGACTTCTGCGGGCATTTGTTGACCGGGTTAACCTTCCTGGGGGTTTCTTAGGACGTTTGACTCTCACTGTCGTGGTTTTATCTCCCATCCTAGCTGGCCCATATAAAACTGCCAATGACATCCTGGTCAGCCCTCAAGGGAAGGCAGGGGCAGACCATGGGCATTCCCCGCCATCCAAGGAGGCTTCCATAATTGCAGAGCCAACACACAGCGCTCTGGTACTGGGCTCACCCAAGGAATCGTCACGTCCTGCACATGGCTGCTTAGCCTCACTTCCGTATATTGGGCCTTCCGTTCACCATAGGCTGTTCTTCCGGAAACCAGAAGAATGCAGTGTGCAGATGACATCCACACAGTGAGCTTTCGATTCGGACTTTCCGCGTAATGGATTTGCTATCCGAGCAATATTCCATTTCGTGCCACTAGGACACTTTTTCCACCTTTTATGAAGCCCACACAGTGAGCTTTTGATTCGGACTTTCCACGTAATAGTCTCCTTTCTATTCCTGTAAGTCAGCTGTCTGTTCTTGTAAGTCTCCTGTCTGTTCCTGTAAGTCTGCCTGTACCTGTGTGTTACCAGGGCCCATAACAGAGTCCAAGAATAGTAACACTGTAACTTAGCATGCCTGTTGTACAAGGTGACCACTGGCAGTTGGTGTAACTGGCTACCTCATTTCATAGAAAATTGGATTTTCCAGCTCATCATGAACCAGATAACAAAGGGTTCAGTGTGAGTTGATTCATTGGGAGGTAAAAGGCAGAATAACAAGGTCTGCTTGACACAGGCTGGGGAATCCGAGTGAATCAGCCAAGACACACGTAATCATCTCCTGTGCCACTATTTCGGAATGAAACATACATGTTGTTTCCTCTTGGTCGCTTTGAATTCACCCATAGTCCATACACGTGCTCCTACTTCTAGTGAACTGGACTGATTTTTGCGTGTGCATTACCTGTCCCTATTACCAGTGTCCCTTGCCATTAAGCGAACCCACTCTAACTTCTGAGGTACTTGTAATTTACCCCAAGTCAAGAACAAGATGTCAACATTTGAGTCCAACTGGCTGGTGTAGGGGTTGAACCCTCTATCTCAGCATCAGCACACTTGAAGCATAAGAGCGGGCACTCTTATCCTTTCAGCTGTGCCAACCTCAAACATACATGTAATGTCACATACATAAAATCCCTGCTACCCTGGAATGCCACATTTATATTTACCTGCAGCCAACTGCATTAAACAAATGACAAGTATACAAATATACACAGTTCTGTGTAGGCATGTACTGTTTGAATTTCCCTCCAGGTGGGGATTTAAAAAATTCTTATCTAGGCTAACAGGTCAACCTAGCCTGTAGTGGTTACCAGGAAATGTTGGTAGGAGTACAGGTTGCTGGTGTAATATTGATTACATCACTCATAAGCCCATTTGTCTGTAAGGTTATGGCCTCGCATCAGATACCTATTACACCTCAAGAAATGTAAACAGGTCTTTTAAACTTAAGGTGCATAATCAACATTTAAAAAGGTTTTTTAAGCTTACAGTGCGTAATCAACTGTTAAAAAAGGTCTTTTAAACTTACTGTGCATAATCATCCTTTTTAGTAGTTGATTAGACACAGTGCATAATCAACTATTTAAAAAGGTCTTTTAAACTTACTGTGCATAATCGACTATTTAAAAAAGGTCATATACCCATTACACCTTAAGAAGTGTGAAAAGGTCTTTTAAACTTACTGTGCATAATCAACTATTAAAAAAGGTCTTTTAAACTTTCTGTGTGCAGTCATGTATTTAGAAAGGTGTTTTAAACTTACTGTGCATATTCGACTATTTAAAAATGTCTATTAAACTTACTGTATGTAATCAACTATTTAAAAATGTCTTTTAATCCTTTACTGGGCGTAGCATCTGAATGCGTCTTTACCCCGGAATGGGCAAAGTGTCAGAAAGCGTCCGAGCTACTACTAGCATTGTAAAAACGTGATCTCGCAGCTTTCCAAGACTTCCTATTGTCTACTTTCGATTTCACCGATAGCTTGACAATGTGGCCACCATTTGCATGCGTGTACTTTGAATTTGAACAGATTTTTAAAATAGTTTTAGAGGGTTTTACGCTTTGTATTTCAAAATGAATTTTGACGATTCTTCAAGTGATAGCCAAGATTTCGCTGGGTTCAATTTAAGTGACATTGAAGGGCTTGAAGTTAATTATTAATTGGAGCTAGATATCAGTGATCAGTGTTAGCAGTCGTGAGTCGGACTTTAAAGAAAGTGATTCTGATTCTGAAAATGTGTTTGTAAATTGCCGTATAACTGACTGACAATCACAAACAGTATGTTGTATTTTGTAAATATTTGTGTTTATGTGTGGATTACCGGAAATATTCACATGAGTAAAATAATCTGCATGCTTTCCCCGTCATTTTGCTGTTTATTTTACTAAAATCTGTTGAATAACACCTTATATGAGATGTTTTTACTAACGTAACCTGAAATTTTACCGAACCTGAAAAATCGTGCCCGTTCAAAGCTAAAAACTGGACAATCGTCTGCCCGGTAAAGGGTTAAACTTACTGTATGTAATCAACTATTTAAAAATGTCTATTAAACTTACTGTATGTAATCAACTATTTAAAAAGCAAACTGTCGTTACTACCTATAATACCTGTAGGACATGGGGGAGGGGGTCTTGAGCCTGAAGAATTAAGACTCTCTGGTTAGTGCAGTCGCTGCGAACTGTGCAGATTAGGATTTTCATGTTTTTCCCCGATAGAATGACAATCCCTCACTTTACCGAGGAATCGAACTGGATCTCCCGAATGCCACTCAACCAGACACTCATCTAAACTATTATCACGCATGATGATCACCTTTTTGAATCTAACTCAGTCATTCCCTTTTCCAATGTATTTATTGTCCCCTGTGGAGATCGTGCTGCAAGATTTGTGACAGAAAGAGTCAGTATCATTGCTCATTTGTTTCAGGGCATCTTGCTACAAGATTTGTGACAGAAGGAGTCAGTATCATTGCTAACTTTTTTCAGGGCATCTCACTGCAAGATTTGTGACAAAAAGAGTCAGTATCATTGCTAATTTGTTTCAGGGCATCTTGCTACAAGATTTGTGACAGAAAGAGTCAGTATCATTGCTAATTTGTTTCAGGGCATCTTGCTGTAAGATTTGTGACTGAAAGAGACAGTATTACTGCTAATTTGTTTCAGGGCATCTTGCTACAAGATTTGTGACAGAAAGAGTCAGTATTATTGTTCATTTGTTTCAGGGCGCCAGAGTGTGGATCCCTGACCCAGATCGTGTGTGGAGGGCGGCCGAACTTCTGGAGGATTATAAAGGCCAGAGTACATTACGCATACAGTATGAGGAAGCTGAGGTAGGAATCGTATGTGTGATGTATGTGTTGTCTGTTAGTTACATTGTGAGAGCATATGAGGTGTGTAAGTGAGGGAGACATAATCATTATGATCAAATATTTCAGTGTGGCGGGAAGCACGAAGCTTCTTTATAATACAATTAATAGTTGTCTCTCTCTTGCTGCTTTTCTTTTATTCCATGTATCATCAAGGCTTCCTTTGAGGTCAAGAGAGGAGATATTGTAACCACTCATTGGCACCTGACCGTCTTGCCATAAGATAGTTTGTTACATTGTGCATTTATCAAGGCATAGTAACGACAGCCTACGGCGGTAGTGAATGTTATATCTCTCCATAGCACAAAGCCTGGGCTGAATTGTAGAGACCATGTGTTGCCCATGCAGCATGATCCCTCGGCCTGCTTAGTTTGCTCCAGAGGAAAGGTAACACCAATACATCTGGAACAAGACAAGCTGCAGAAGCTGCCAGATTGGCAGAGTCATATGCACAACCTATCCGCCTGTCGGAGCTTCGATCCTAGACCTGCTGCCGACCAAGGCCTAGGACATGGTTTGCCCTGCCACGACATTTATTCGTTAGGTTGCATTTTCTTGTGCTAGGATAAGGCATTGTACCCTCCCAATTGCACTTTTCCATCCGAAACCTTGGCACAATGTGGAGTGTCGGGTTTGGTGAGCGCCGCCGAACATTCGACATTAACAGAAAGCAGGTAGTACCGTATATTGTCAAACGGCAGCCCACTCATATCTGACTGAGAACAGGCAGTTAACTAGTTATAAAATTACATATCAACTATCACCCATACTGAAACATCCAAACATACCTATGTTCTCAAAACGACAGATAATAAACAACATATTCACACAAACCCTATGCTACCAATGTCAAACTTGAACTTACGAAAATCAACACCTGTGAGATGAGATGGCAGAGGAGAGCTGCCAACTTAACAGTTTGAGACTGAATAAGAAAAGTTGTTTAGACAGACAGTGGAATCAACACATTATGCCACATTTATCGAAAGACAGAAGATCAAATGGTTTGGCCATCTCATTAGAATGTAACACCATCAACTACCAGCACTGGCCTTACATCAAAGATCATCTGGGATGAGAGCACGCTTGACAGCAAAAGTGGAAGGTGATGATGATGATGATTGTATATCCTTTTCTGTGTTATCTCTAAAGGTAATAGTAGTGCCATAGCAGATACTGCTGTTTAGTTTAAGTTTAGCCAACGGATCAACATCACAGCACACGGGTGTAACCCATAAGTGCTCCATTCTACTCCTAACTCAAGCCTGAGTCCGGAGAATCTTAGCTCAGCGCACGAACTCCGTACCACCGGCAAGGATCCTGAAATACTTTGGGTAGATTTTTAACTCAAAATTTTGCCGGGCAGCGCCGTTAGGCTACACACTCTTTCAATTTCCAACTGCCAAGGAATTTGACAAAACAAAGGAGTGTAACTGCATAAGTGCTCCATTCTACTCCTAACTCAAGCCTGAGTCCGGAGAATCTCAGCTCAGTGCACGAACTCCATATCACCGGCGAGGATCCTGAAATACTTTGGGTAGATTTTTAACTTAAAATTTTGACGGGCAGCGCCTTTAGGCTACACTCTTTCAATTTCCAACTGCCAAGGGATTTTTTATGTGCCCAACAATACACACAGGTGTCTGATCTCACTACCCAGAGACCAGGGGAAATTTTGTTACAAGAAGTCCACGTGAATAAATCCCGGCCCTCACCGGAGCTTGAACCCGGGACCTCCAGCACTCGAGGCAGACACCATACCTTGAGACACCCCCCCCCCCCCCCTCCCCCAACAGATAGTGCTGTTGGGGTGTGAAGTTGCTTGCTGCTTGTGTCTGGCTGTGATCTCCAGCGTGAAGTCCTGTATGTAGGATGAAGACATCCTGTTGTCCAACATCAGTGTGATGTCATACCGGACTGAGATTTGCGTGAGTATCCGTTGTCCCATGTCTGGCTTATTGGTGTGCAGACTGGTGGTTTCTCGTCGTGCAAGCAGACACTCTCCAACTTCGGAAGAATCAGCGATCCTACTACGTTAGCTAGAACCCCGAAGGGACCTGTTGCCCAGGACGCACGACTAGGACATGTTAGTAGGCAAGTACCTCTGAAGTCGGAGTGGGTTTGCCTGATGGCAAGGGACACTGTTAATAGGGAAAGCTAACCCACACGCAAAAATTCAGTCCATCACTACTATAAATAGTGTGTATGGATTAAGCTTGAGTTCAAAGCGAGCAAGTGCAAAAAAAAAATACCCACCTTTATGAACCATACTGGTCAGAAAAATAATCCTGCCTCTACTGAGAATTAAACCCAGACCACTGTTATGGCAGGCAAGTGCTCTGACTACTATGCTACCATGGCTTCAGGATGTCTGTTTTATGCCAAGTTTCCTTTACATCTTACTGCAAAAGAAAAAGCTAAGAAAGAAAGAACTCCTCTTTTTGAATTAGTATATTTGCGTTCATTAGAAGATCGTGAATTTTTAAATTTGACCTTAGAAGCTCTGATACAAGGGAATTTTCCGTTTTCCATGGCAGAGAAAAGTTTGGAAAGATAGCTATGGGGGAAAAATTCTGCCAGTCTGACAAAATTAATGTCAAGCTATTCAATTTAATTGCTTGATTGATTCCAGAAATTCCCGTATTCATAATATCTCAGTGTTTTTGTATTTCAACATATATGTTTTAAATCTAATTCTTACCCCTCACTGTAACTAGCTTCCTTGATACGTTGTTATGATTTATAAAAATCTTGAATGCCGTAACCAGACCAGGTCTTCGTTTTTGACATTCACAGCTGAAGGCCGTTGTATGTCATAGGAGCGTTTATGAAGAGACGGTTGGTGCTTTGGCATGAGCCATAAGATTCGGGGTGGAGTGGCGGAGGACTCAATCTAATGCACTGTTAATATTACATGTGTATAGGGTCTGGACTGTTCAGACATAACGAAATACCTAAATGTTAGCTACTTTTCTGGGGATTCCTGATTTTCTTCCTCATATTCATTCACGCAAAGATTTCACAGTTCATGTATCTCCAGCTGAGAGAATACCGGAACTGTTTATATTTGAATACTTATGGCGTAGGTCAGCATGGGCGAATGGATAAGAAGGCATGATTTTAAACATCGTGTGTGCTGATACCGAGGTAAGGGGTTCAAAGCCATACTCTGGACAGTTGGACTAAAATGTTGACCTATCGTCCTTGACTTGGGGATGTTAATTACAAGTACCTCTGATGCCGGGGTGGGTTCGCCTGATGGCGAGGGACATTGTTAAAAGGGATAGCTAATCCACACACAAAATTCAGTTCAGCACTACTAGAAGTTGTGTGTTCAAAGTGAGCAAGTGCAAAAAAAACAAACTAATGGCCACCTGTGATGTTATGGTTTCTTTGCAGTTTTGTGACAAATCCTGATGGATGGCTAGTTGTGAATATTCTGGAAGACTATGAGTTTTAACCCTTAGGTCTTCTTCTTCTTCTTCTTCTTTGTTTGTCTGGAGTTTTTTTCGGACGTGATTGCGTTGTGCCTGTTTACAGCAGAGCTGCGTTCTTGCGCCGTTAGGCTGACACATCCAACTTCTGCGGGCATTTGTTGACCGGATTAACCTTCCTGGGACCCTTAGGTTTGATGTATTGGCATTTAGGTTATCTTTACCTCCCTGTCCTTTGGTAATTAAATGTGAATGAAATGGGACAATAGTACTGAGAAGTGCATAAAGTGAACAGTTAATGACTGATAAGGCTTTGCATCTATTGGAGTGAGATTGGTGTAGAAACTTTTCTGCTGATCCACTACCAAAGTACCATTCCCATGTGGGCTGTGTTGAAGGGCTCTCCTGTCCCTCTCCAAGCTCAGAAGCCAGCTGGGTGTGCTAGAGCAGCACTGGAACTTCACATCTATGGGAGGCATAATAGGGAGTAACCAGGTCATGGTTCAGCACAGCACAAACAGACTGCCTTGGGTTAGGTCAAGGTTTGAAGTGTTTCCTCTACAGGGTTGAGTTGAGTTGAGTTGAGCTAAGAACTGACATCACTGCAAGCAGGACATTCCCATACATGCCCCGTTCCCTCATTCAACAGCCAGAGAAGGGCAACACTACTAATCTTTCCCGCTGCTATCTGATTGAAAGTTCTCCTGGTCTTTCCCTATTACCAGTGTTCCTCACTATCAGGCGAACCACTCTGATTTCTTCGGTACTTGTAATTCAAGTTAAGGACAAGAAGACAACATTTAGTCCAACTGATTGGTATAGTGGCTGAACCCGCTACATTGGCATCGGTACAGTGGAAGTTTAAGAGCGAGCTCTGTTACCCATTCGGCCATGTTGATCTCGTAAAGGGAAGTGATAAAGAAAGAAAGTTAAAGCCCTTCATGAACTAACTTCCTATTTAAAATAAAGCTGAGGCACTTAGTTTCTCTATCTCTAAGTTAGAAGAGAAATGGCAGAGACTGAAAACCCCTAGTGAATCGATACACTAGCTTACCTTCAAATTTTAGGTTTCTATTGATGCTAGGAAAGAAGGTAATACAGAAAAACAAAGAAAGAAGGATAGTTATAGTCTGTATTTATTAAATGAAGGTAATACAGAAAAACAAAGAAAGAAGGATAGTTATATAGTCTGTATTGATTACGATTACGATTTCCAGTTAAAGACTCAAATAGCGTTCAGTTGGAATGTTCAAACAGTGCATTAGAGTGAGTCTTATGAAGAATCTGTCAGCTCGGCATGAAGTGTGTGGTGAACAATAACAAGCCCGTTTGTTGTGTTAACTTTTGTTTGGTTATTCATTCACTGCGTTTTGTTTGCCAAAAGTTTCACACAATTTTGTGCTGAAGAGCTACTGAAATAACTATTACTTGGATTTCTGTTCATCTGTTCATTTGCAGTGGTTAGTATGCTCAGACAACTACTTGAACTGTCGTTCAGGTTTCTGTAGTTAGTATGTAGAATGATATGAATGATGGTGGTGATGATGAGAAAGTACTTTTCTATTGAACTCAGAGGACCATTAAAGTAGTTAAAAGTTAGTTGTATATCCTTTACAGGACGTAGCAGTTAACCCCAGCATTTTTTGACTGACTGTGATTCCTGGGCAAGTTTACTTTCAGTAGTTTGCTATTGCTTTCTGTATGACCGGAACTCATACCATTGTATGAAAACCAAGGCAAGGTGATCTAGCTGCCAAACCGGCTGCAGTTGTGTTTCCAATGCGGTATGCAGGATTACCCTTTGCGTCCTGTAACCCCTTTGCTACAGAGCCGGTGATTAATTCAAGGGAGACTGAAAAAAAATATACGTAAAAGGGAATTAGAGACGGATGACAAATTTGGTAAGGAGATGGAGGGAGTTGTAGGAGATACCAGAAGATTGGGCGGCTTAGCAAGAGGTGGTTAAGGACATGGGGCAGATAAAGAAGTTACCCTTTCATGAACTCTTAGACAGCACCAAATACTGGCTTTTTGATAGTTTAGAGTTAATCTGGGGAAGCCGTGGCTGAGAGGTCCACTTTAGGCTCAGAAGAAGAAGTTATTTTCTCACAAGCACTTAGACAGCACTAAATACTGGCTTTCTGATATTTTAGAGTTAATCTGGGGAGCCATGGCTGAGAGGTTACATTTTCCACTTTAGGCTAAAAAGGATCTGGGTTTAGTTCAGCATGGGGCAGGAAGTTTTCCCAAGAACCATTGGTACTTAATGACATCACATAACCCACTGATCTCTTAGTTAAATAGATTACATAGTTACATAGCCTTCTCAAATAGGGGTGAATATTTAATAACTCATTAGAGCCAACTGAATTCTGAAAGCAGGAGTAATCCCAATAAAGAATTCACAGCCTGAATAAGTTCATTCACAGTATATTCCACGGTAGTTGGAAAATGCAAAGAGTAGGCCATAAGCCCCTGCCCTAACAAAATTGTTACAAAACACAACCTATCCATGTGTAGATAAAGCCTGTGACCTTGGTTGGTCTGCGTAGAGGAAGTCAACCTTTCACAAATGCACGCTGAAGCTGGACACACTGACCATTAAGGTGCGTAACTAGCTGTGATGCATTCATTTCAAAAGAGGAATGAAGATGAATCAGAAGAATTAATTTGTTGGCATATTATCCTGAGAATGATCTTATTCAGGCTGTGAATTCTTTATTTGGATTACTCCTGCTTTCAGAATTGATTTGACTATAATGAGTTATTGAATATTCATTCGATTCATTGATTGGCTGCTATTAGAACCAGCTAATGCATTTAGAATTCAGATAGACATAAAGAAGTGTTTGATAATGGTTATTTCCCATGGTGAATGGGGTAGGAAATATCTTTGGAATGAAAGGAAAGAAACATGTTAGTAGGTAAGGAGTGAATAGAGAGAAGGCAGAGATAGAAAAATGAATAATTTAAGTGTCTATTGTTTCACTCTTAGTTTTGATTTTTAGTTGTCTCTCTGTGACGATAGGGTGTTGGATGCAATTCGTAATCCCACACGCCACGCTTAAAACACAGCTGCAGGCGATTTGGAAGCAGACTCGCTTTATGTTCGTTTCCATGCACTGATATGAGTGCCAGTCATTCAGAAAGTCATGGCAAACTACTGAATGTAAACTTGTCATGGAATCACAAACTTGCCATGGAATCACAAACGGCCAATAAATGCTGGGGTTGACTGCTACATCCTGTGAGGATATGCAACTAACTTGTTAACTTTTAATGGAATGACTAGGCAATTAGAAGAGATGTTTGGAAGGAGAACCACAAGGAAATTAGAACTATGTGAAATGGAAAATATTAGCATAATGTAAATGGTAAAAAAGGTAGGTATTTAACAAATATTGTGTCACAAATTTATGAGGTTGATTAGCCAGCTGCCTTTGTCAATCAATAAAATGGGTGAAACGTGATAAGGGTATAGAAATACAAACTGGGGAAAAAAACAGTGTAGGGAATTTTTACGAAATGTGATAGAAAAAAAATGAAGGATGTTGTGGTAACAAGTCTTCATCAGCAAACAACAATAAGAAAATGCAACATCACACAGACAGCAGAAATAACACTTTAGGGGTGACATTAGGGCATACTGTTGTGGAATTATGTTAAATGAAAACAAACAGAAGGAAAAAAACAAATATGTGGTACTTATGTTAGCAAAATGTTGAGCCTCTGAGTTAAGTACCACATAGGTTTTTCTTTATAAAGATAGGGAGCATCCATTGGATCTTTTCCCTAGGACATGCTGGTGTGTTGGGAAATGAGCAGGTGACCAAACTGGGTGGCTCTGCACCACTGGGTGGGGTATTTGTGCATGGTAAGGCAAATGTGGTCATGGGCATTTGGGGGCAGATATACCACCATTAACAGAAGAGAATGGTGCGGCGGGGAGTGGCCAAAGGATCTGGTTGACACTCAGTTCTTCGAGGAAAGGCCAAACAGAAACATAATCAGATTGCAGCTGCTACCATCAGTCTTAGGACTCTGCTGGTTGTTGAAGATGAGGATGGAGCATCTATGGGAATGACCCGAGTGCTGTGATGTCGGTACTTTATTCAACTCAACTACTTATTTTATTTCAAACGATTCCACAGTGTTAATTATGCCTTTATGTAAACACTATAGTGTTATTTCTATTTGTGTGTTGTTTCATTTTCTTGTTGTTTGCCAGTGAAGGCTTGTCACTGCAACAATTTATTATATTTTTTTTTTAAATTCTGTTTTGTAAAACTGCCCTTCATCAGTCACAAATACTAGGCCACACATTCTTGAGGTGCATTGATAAACTCCATTCCTCAACATCTTTGCCCAACATCAAGTTGTTATTTTACAACTGGATGCATAAAATGGATTCATATGACTTGTTTTTGAACTAATTACCAAAGCCTTGGTAGCCAATCCACCCAGCTATTGAGATATAAGCTTGAACAAGCTCCAGTAGCAGACATATTGAAATCATGAGAGTATTGATAGGAAAATGCAAAGAATGCCATGGATGGACAGAAAAACCAATGAGTAAGTCCTACAAGAAGCAAATGAAAACCATAAACTGATTGGAGAACAAACGAACAAATGAACTTTATTTTCAAAGGCTCACAAATTGGGCATGCTGGCCTGTCTTACATTCCACCCTTCAGAAAGAGAAATTAGATGCAGAAAGTCACAATTTGGGGGGCACGTTATGAGAAGAAATAAACTAGAGAACCTGGTGGCAACTGGCAAGATGGAAGGAACAAGAACAAGTGGAAGTCAGAGAAGTAAATATCTGAATGGCTTGGCCACCTAGCATGGTTGAGACAGGAACACTAACTGATCCACGACTCTGGTGATTGTGCGAGATGGCGAAACATGACCGCCTACACTTATCAGCATGACACATGGTGGTGATGATGAGATAACAACAATGCCTGATAAACATATCACTAACAACATCTTCACCCGATGGTCTGGTGTACATGTGTTTGATCCACATCAAAGTGGTTTAGAATTTTAAGAATTAACCTGGGCTCTCAGGTCGACCCAGCCTAAAATGGGTCCCAGGCAATGTCTTGGCAAGTAAAGGCAGCTGGTGAAATACCCACTACATGACCCACCCAGTGCTGAGTGGTCTATACCAACATGGGTCTAGCACCATATGGCCAGTGTCCCTTAAAGTGCTTCACAGGGTTCTCTACTTCACTGACGTCTTGAATGTTTCTTTCTTGAACATGGCTCATGTCACAGGGATCTTGGGTTGTAAGTTCTCGCTCATATTGATATATCCCTGCATTGTTATGATTATTGTCATCCAGCATGTGACCGTCATCAGTAATGTTAGATGTCCCTTGTTATTTCATTATACAGAGTATCAGAACATTATCTTTCTTCACCCCTCTTGTCTGTGGAACACAGGGCAAAGTGGTTAAATCATCTGCCTCACTTTCCAAGGGTTGTGGCTTCATTCTGTCATTTGGTTCACGAGCACAGTTTTCTCAAACTCCCGGGGATCATTTCCAGACTCTGTCAATTGGTTCACAAGCGCAGTTTTCTAAGACTCCGGGTTCATTGCCTGAGCTACAGAGTTCATGCTCTGTGCCACTTTAAACCCTGTTTTAAAACAACTATTTATGCATCTCTCTAGCTCAGGTTTTATCCAATGTAATGGGCTCTATCTACCAGTGGGTATGCATTTTCCCCCTCCAACACTTTTGTCAGGGGAGTGGCCTCACAGCCTACTCGTTATTATTTTTAAGTTATGTAGGATTTTTAACATGTGCAACTTCCACATGGAACCTTCTATTTTTCAGCCTTATCTGAGAATAACTGTCCTTGTCACTACCCATGTGATATGTGATATAAATTGAAAAATAATTTTGTAAACATTCTCAGTTCTGTGCTGGGAAGTGAACCAGAAATCTTCTGGGACACTGAGGCATCTTAGCCACATCTTTTCTGTTCTTGTGTTAGCTCCACTTCAGTTTCCATAAACTTTGTTTATCAGATTATCAGATTCTTTTAGTGCTTTAATTTGACAGCTACACAATTCTGTGGATACAAGTCTGCAGAACAATCCCAGGCAAGGAAGGGGACTTACTGGGTGTGCCCAGTATTTCTACACCTCTGGACTGACTTTCTATATCTCCTGACTGACTTTCCACATTTGATGACAGCTGTAAAGATAATTTTCAGATGCTCTGTGGGATTTCTCGTAGCGCATCATAACCTCATCAAAGCATGTCTTTTGTACTCCATGATCGCTCATGTGTTGTCCCCATTGGCATGCAAGTGTTTGTTGTTCGTGTATGGTTGATTTTATGTGTAACATGTCCAATCAAATTAACCTTAACCTTTTTTGAAGATATGCTGTTAAGCCTGTATTCTTTGTGCTGGCCAAATGACACATTTGATGGTCATATGGTCAATATTATGCTAGGCTTGTGTACTTTCTGAAAGAAAAATCTGTCATCTGATTTTTTTGTTTGTTTGTGCGCTCACTTTGAACTCAAATGTAATCCTTACACGTGCTACTACTTCCAGATTAGCCTTCCCTAAAACCAGTGTCCCTCGCTATCAGGCGACCCCACTCCGTCTTCTGAAGTACTTGTAATTTACATCCCCAAGTCAAGGATGACAAGTCAACATTTTAGTCCAACTGACTGGTATAGGGGTTGAACCCACTTCTTCAGCATCAGCACACCCCAAAATTGAACCCCAAACTGTCATTCACATTATTTCTTCTTCTGTCTTTTAACTCATGTGGAACTTAGTTAGTTAGTTAGTCGCAGTTCCAACTTCACAGGAAAGGGTCGTCCCTTTATGCTCTGTTACTGTGCCAGTGAATATCACACAAAATACTCCTCACTACCCCATGTGAAAAGTGGAACAACCAGAAGTCTCGACAAACCAACAGCCCGTACAGGTATACTATGCATAATGTCGCTGCCAGAATGCCAACATAAAAGTCTGCCATGAAAAATACAGTTTTTCATCGATGGAAGCGGCAGTCACTAGAAAACCAGCAGTGACACATTACTGCACAAGGCAGCCCAGTTAGTTCAGCGACCGGCTGGCTGCCATTGTTTTGAACATGCAGTTCACGCTACAAACAACAATGGATGGATGTAAAAGCACTCCACACAAAATTCACAGTTCACAGTGTCGCTTCATGCATTCAACTCAGTAGCAGGGTGACAGAACCATGCACTACCAGTCCAGCATGAGGAAAATGCATAAACAACCCGTAGCCACAAACATAAACACTCCAGAGGCCTTAACAGCTCAACCGCCTATTCTCCATGTTGGGGATGAAGCCAACTCATGTAGAGCATAGATCAGTAGCCACTCATGCAAAGTTTTCATATCATCATCAGCATCATCCAGTTGCTTGTCATGTGCTGAACCTTACCCCAAAAAAGTCTTTCAAAATATCCCTCTCTGTTATATCATATATCCCACCTCTGTTGTTGTCATGTGTAAATGATCTATCACATCTTGAATCCATCTGCATTGTGGTCATCCTCTTCTCCACTTTCCCAGTACATCTCCCTCCTTAGTTGTCTGTCATATGCTTTTAGCCACTTGTCTTATACTTTACTACATATATATTTTAGTCAATGCTGTGTGTTGGTGATCATGTCTGTCCACAGTTCTCTGTCTCCCAATCTGCCAATGATATCTGATATGGAGCTCAGCATGGCTGAATGGATAAGAATGCTTGCTATTAAACATCCTGTGTGCTGATGTTGAAGTAGGGGGTTCAAAGCTTACACCGTTCAGTTTGACTGCGATGTTGACTTCTCGTCCTTGACTTGGGAACGTAACTTACAAGTACCTCTGAAGTCAGAGTGGGTTTGCCTGATGGTGAGGGACACCACTAATAGGGAAAGCTAATCCATTGCAAAATTCAGTCTAGTGCTACTAAAAGTGGTGGGTATAGTCTACACTTGAGGTCAAAGCAAGCGAGTGCATTAAAACAAAATAATTACTGATTCTGATGTTCCTCTATGCAATGAGGTCAAACTGTCCAGCATCTACTCTCTTGGTCTCACCCGCCTCCCCTCCCCTCCAACTTTCCCATTGTGATGACATATTCCAGCTGTCTCCTTCTCATGACATGCCTAAAGAATGTGGAATGTCTTCTGCTGATGCAAGAAATCACAAACAGACAAAAATTGCTGGGGTTGACTGTGACATCCTTAATGGATATAACTACTTTGTCTCACTTTTGTAGTCAATAAAAAAAAATAATTCCCTGTCGCAATGGGGATTTGAACACATGATCACTGGGCCAGCAGGCAAATATGCTAGCTGCTGCGCCATCAAGACTCCCATGTAGTGCTTTCCTGTTACAATTTTGTATGTTGTAGGTTATAAAATGCTGCTATTCCTGCTTGAATTGAGTCACTGTTAGTTCTTGCGTGTCTTCCTATTTTCAGCTCTGTCGGTTAATATTCATTCCACATTTGTTAAAATCTATTTTTATCTAATAATACGTTTTCCAGAAGTAGAACTGTCTAGTTTTATCATTACCTGTTTTTTTTTTAACATACCTTATCATTTCTTCACCTCCTGGTTCATTAGAACTTGTCTAGTTCTCGACGTTACCCGAGGTGGTTCTATCATACCATTGTAGCCCTTCTGAAACATCAGCTTCAGTATCAAGTGCTTTACCAGTTGGCATGGGTGATCATGCTCCTCCATATCTTGCAATCTCCGGCAGAATGTGTCAATTCATATAGTTTTCCTTGTTGTCATGAAAGGCTGTAAAGGAGCTTCTCTTGCTGTCTTCCTCTGTCTCTTTTTCCATAAATCTTTCACAGACTAAACTATTGTTACAGTGTATGAAAACAGAATCAATCATAATTCATGATGTAGGTTCATTGCAGAACATAGATCTCATCATGTCCTTTGGAAAAGACTCAATCTTTTACCAGTTTTCCCTCATACACTCACATGGAATTATGGTGGTGAAGTGGCAAGCATGCTTGCCTGGCAGTCCACGTGTCTTGGGTTCAAATTCACATAGAGGTGGATGTTTAAAAATGACACAGGTCGACCCAGCCTAACATGGGTGCCAGAAAAGGTCTTGTGGAGTCAAGACGGTTGGCATGATATTGATCACTTCACCCCTCAAATTTCAGTGGGGTTGAAAGTTTGGAGCTGTGATTTCTAAGATGGCTGGTAAGACCTGGCTTGAAATGTTCTTTGACAATGTGGGCAAAGAATGCCTGACGTTCCAGGAGGAGGATCTCCTGCAGTAGTTTTTTTGTCCAGCCTTTTTGTCACAGCTCTTGCAATCCTGTTTGCTTCACAAGTGACTACACCCTTGCGTAATGATGTACGCCACGAATTTCGGTCTTTGGCAGCAGTTTCCCAAGTGTTGTGATGAATTCCAAAAGCTTTTAGTGAGATCTTCAGTGTCTTTAAAGCATTTCTTCTGGTTGCCTTGGGAGCGTTTACCACAATGCAGCTCGCTGTAAACCAGTTGGTCTGTAATAATATATAGCTAGCACCATATACCTAACATGCTGAAGGCATGTATAGGTGTATTACTATTACTATTACTCTTACTTTCCTATTTATGTTGGCATTCTGGCTGCGGCATTATGCATAGCCTGTGCGGGCTGTTGGTTTGTCAAGACTCCTGTCTGTTCCACATTTCACATGGGGTAGTGAGGACCATTTTGTGTGATATTCACTGGCACAGGAATGGAGCATTATGCATAGTTTATCTGTGTGCTGTTTTTTGTCGAGACTCTTGTCTATTCCATTTTTCATATGGGGTAGTGAGGAACATTTTGTGTGATATTCACTGGTACAGGAATGGAGCATTATGCATAGTTTATCTGTGTGGGCTGTTGGTTATCGAGTCTCCTGTCTGTTGCACTTTTCACATGGGGTAGTGAGGAGCATTTTGTGTGATATTCATTGGTACAGGAATGGAGCATTATGCATAGTTTATCTGTGTGGGCTGTTGGTTTGTCGAGACTTCTGTCTATTCCACTTTTCACATGGGGTAGTGAGGAGCATTTTGTGTGATATTCACTGGCACAGGAGCGGAGCTAAATGGGGCGACCCTTTGCAGTGAAGTTGGAACCATGACTAACTGACTGACTAACTTATTTATGCATTGACATGCTCAAAGTGTCTTTGATGTCCTGTGCTCACCTCCATGCTGATAAATCCCTGCCTCTTCTTTCAGGGACCATGCATTCCATCACTGTCTGTTTAAGCCCTTGAGACGTTTAATATGGCCAAAGTATTTCAGTGTTTGGGACATGTTGCTGTTCATTAGGCAATTCTTTTTGATGGTTAAATCTGATTGAATGTCAGTATTTTTCTTCTCTTTTTGATGGTTAAATCTGATTGAATGTCAGTATTTTTCTTCTGCTCTTTTGATGGTTAAATCTGATTGAATGTCAGTATTTTTCTTCTTCTCTTTTTGATGGTTAAATCTGATTGAATGTCAGTATTTTTCTTCTTCGCTTTTTGATGGTTAAATCTGATTGAATGTCAGTATTTTTCTTCTGCTCTTTTGATGGTTAAATCTGATTGAATGTCAGTATTTTTCTTCTTCTCTTTTGATGGTTAAATCTGATTGAATGTCAGTATTTTTCTTCTTCTCTTTTGATGGTTAAATCTGATTGAATGTCAGTATTTTTCTTCTTCTCTTTTGATGGTTAAATCTGATTGAATGTCAGTAGTTTTCTTCTTCTCTTTTTGATGGTTAAATCTGATTGAATGTCAGTAGTTTTCTTCTTCTCTTTTTGATGGTTAAATCTGATTGAATGTCAGTAGTTTTCTTCTTCTCTTTTTGATGGTTAAATCTGATTGAATGTCAGTAGTTTTCTTCTTCTCTTTTGATGGTTAAATCTGATTGAATGTCAGTAGTTTTCTTCTTCTCTTTTTGATGGTTAAATCTGATTGAATGTCAGTATTTTTCTTCTTCTCTTTTTGATGGTTAAATCTGATTGAATGTCAGTATTTTTCTTCTTCTCTTTTTGATGGTTAAATCTGATTGAATGTCAGTATTTTTCTTCTTCTCTTTTTGATGGTTAAATCTGATTGAATGTCAGTATTTTTCTTCTTCTCTTTTTGATGGTTAAATCTGATTGAATGTCAGTAGTTTTCTTCTTCTCTTTTTGATGGTTAAATCTGATTGAATGTCAGTAGTTTTCTTCTTCTCTTTTTGATGGTTAAATCTGATTGAATGTCAGTAGTTTTCTTCTTCTCTTTTTGATGGTTAAATCTGATTGAATGTCAGTAGTTTTCTTCTTCTCTTTTTGATGGTTAAATCTGATTGAATGTCAGTAGTTTTCTTCTTCTCTTTTGATGGTTAAATCTTATTGAATGTCAGTATTTTTCTTCTTCTCTTTTTGATGGTTAAATCTGATTGAATGTCAGTAGTTTTCTTCTTCTCTTTTTGATGGTTAAATCTGATTGAATGTCAGTATTTTTCTTCTTCTCTTTTTGATGGTTAAATCTGATTGAATGTCAGTATTTTTCTTCTGCTCTTTTTGATGGTTAAATCTGATTGAATGTCAGTATTTTTCTTCTTCTCTTTTTTGATGGTTAAATCTGATTGAATGTCAGTATTTTTCTTCTTCTCTTTTTGATGGTTAAATCTGATTGAATGTCAGTAGTTTTCTTCTTCTCTTTTTGATGGTTAAATCTGATTGAATGTCAGTAGTTTTCTTCTTCTCTTTTTGATGGTTAAATCTGATTGAATGTCAGTATTTTTCTTCTTCTCTTTTTGATGGTTAAATCTGATTGAATGTCAGTATTTTTCTTCTTCTCTTTTGATGGTTAAATCTGATTGAATGTCAGTAGTTTTCTTCTTCTCTTTTTGATGGTTAAATCTGATTGAATGTCAGTATTTTTCTTCTTCTCTTTTTGATGGTTAAATCTGATTGAATGTCAGTATTTTTCTTCTTCTCTTTTTGATGGTTAAATCTGATTGAATGTCAGTATTTTTCTTCTTCTCTTTTTGATGGTTAAATCTGATTGAATGTCAGTATTTTTCTTCTTCTCTTTTTGATGGTTAAATCTGATTGAATGTCAGTATTTTTCTTCTTCTCTTTTGATGGTTAAATCTGATTGAATGTCAGTATTTTTCTTCTTCTCTTTTTGATGGTTAAATCTGATTGAATGTCAGTATTTTTCTTCTTCTCTTTTTGATGGTTAAATCTGATTGAATGTCAGTATTTTTCTTCTTCTCTTTTTATGGGACTTTACTTGCTTTGAACTCAAGCACAGTCCACTCGTGTTCTACTACTTCTAGTGCACTGAACTGATTTTTGCGTGTGGATTAGCTTTCCTTTTTATTAGTGTCCCTTGACATCAGGAAAACCCAGTCAGTCTTCCGAGGTACTTGTAACTTACTCCCGAAGTCAAGGACGAGTGGCCAACATTTTAGTCGATCTGACTGGTGTAGGGGTTGAACCCGCTACTTTGGCATCAGCACAAAGGATGTTTAAGAACATGTGCTTTTATCCATTCTGCCATGTTGACCTCCTTTCTTCTTCTTGATCCACATTATTCTAAAAAACAAAGAAAGAAATAGAATGCATAAGATAAAAAGTAATAACATGTACAGCATGAATATCATGCATGTTAATTTAGTTACAGCATGACATGATATGTGTGTTTATGTATTCAGATACATGTGTGTGTGTGTATATTCCAAGCATGTCCCATACGTAGTCAAAAGAATGCGTTAAATCTGGGTGTAACTGTACTTTTGCTATCAAAGAAGGTGGTCTGTACAAGCATGTATGTGTGTGTGTTGCAAACTAAAATATTGCAGTTTATAAGTATATAATATAAGTGTATATATAAACACCTCCCAACAATTTACTTAGGTAACTGAAGGAAGAGAAGGAGGAGAAGGACTGGGTGTTTGAAAAGTCTCACTAGACTTTGTATGTAGAACAAATTTGAAAAAAAAATAATTCTTTCTTCCATTGATAACACCATTCTGTTGGGAGTGCAAAGAATTACTCCAGCAGATGACAGCCATTCACTGCGCATTGTTGAGCACATATTTTGATGACATCATGTACTTAATTTTTCAAATTTGTTCTTCATACAAAGTGTAATGAGACTTTACAGACACTTGGTATATATAAACAGGTAACAGATTCTGCTGTTGGAACGTGCAGTGTTAGGCCTTCACATATTCTAAACCACGTCATATGAGGTGTGTTAGCTAGTTCCCTTCCTCATCACCGTTCCTTCCCAGACAGGTTAAAAATTGTCTGGTGCCCATTTTCATAAAGTTGGGTTGACATTGTGGCTTCTATGCGCGAGAGTCATGACCCTGCTGGGCCCGCCCACTGAGAGTGGAAAGAAGGTTAAGTGGCCGAAAAATGTGATGATCGGAAGCCTCCTGTCGTGCTTGCTCTGTGGTGGAGCCATAATATATGAGGTTGAATGGCCAGTTCCATTCATCATTACCTGTACTTCCCAGACAGTTCTCAGAACATTCTGACAATTTCCTGGCACCCATCTTTATAAACCATACTGGTCAGAAAAATAATACTGCCTCTACTGGGAATTAAACCTAGACCACTGTTATGACAGGCACATGCCCCCCCCCCCCCCCCCCCCCCCCCCCATGAAAAGAATGATAAAGGAAGATAGAGAGAGTGGATTTTTGACAGTATTTTCAGTGGCACAGGAAGATGCCAGTATATGAGTTGATATATGCTGCCAAACATGATCAACCATGCCATTTAGGAAGACAATGATGATGATGATGATTATATATATATATATATATATATATATATATATATATATATATATATATATATATATATATATATATATATATAGTTGATCATTATATGTCATTATATGAGTCCTGGATCTGTTATATACTTCTTGGTAGCGTTGAGTCACATAAATAACAACAGGTCACATGAATAACATTGAGTTGTATTAATAATGTTGAGTCACATAAATAACATTTAGTCACGTAAATAATTTTGAGTCACATATTGAACTTTAAGTCATATAAAAACATTGAGTCACATAAATAACATTGAGCAGCTCAAATAACATTTAGTCACATAAATAGCTTCGAGCCACATTATTGAGTCACAGAAATGGTATAGTGCCATAATATTATACATATTATGTATGTTGAATGGGTAGAAACAAACATATATTTGATAGTTCTGTTTTATTTTTGTTTTTGGACAGGTATGTTAGCCTTGTTTGGAGTTGTGTTAATTTCTTCATGTTCAGTTTTATGTTTGTATTATATTTTAACTCTTGTAGTATCAGGTTCCGTGGCGAAGGGGTTACTGGCGCAATTCGTAATCCAGCATACCGCGGTCGAAACACAGCTGTGGGCGATTTGGCAGCAGACCGCCCTGTGTTGATTTTTTATGGAAAAAGTATGGGTGCCGCTCGTTCAGAAAACAATGGCAAACTACTGAACGTAAACTTGCCCAGGAAACACGAACAGCCAAAAAATGCTGGGGTTGACCTCTACGTCCTGTAAAGGATATGCAACTAACTGTTTTAAAGTACCAGGTCACATGAATAGTATTGTACATTTATTGGATACTCTATGCACTTTGATTTCAATGGTCTTTTAGAAAGCAGTGGCAAACTACTGAATATAAAAATTGAATAGTAAATCACAAACAGACTAAAATAAAAAATTCTGGGGTTTATTGCGACGTCTTGAAATGGACATGCAACTATATATGGTATCAAACAATGCTCTTCTCGTCCTTGACTTGGGGACATAAATTACAAGTACCTCTTATGTCGGAATGGGTTCACCTGAGGGCAAGGGACACTGGTAATAGGGAAGGCTAATCCACACACAAGATTCAGTCCAGTACAACTAAAAGTATCATGTCTGTACTACGCTTGAGTTCAAAGTAAGCGACCGCAAAAAGAAAAAATTGTTTTTGATTATGTAATGAGAATGGAGACGGATTATATCTGCAGCAAAGAACCTCAGTGACTCGGAATGCTGAAGAAGAAGAAGAAGAAGAATGAGAGGGGCATTGGTAAACATTGTGATGACTCAAAAGATTAGAGGTAGTGGAGGTAGGTGCAGGGCGAGAGAAATGATGCTGGGTGGCCTGAGATGGTGTCTGGGGGGGGGGGGGGGGGGGGGGGGGAATATTATTTATAGGATTGTTCTAGAATACCAAGAAGCAGAAGACATCATGTCATAGACAGAAGAGGAAGCAACAGAAAAAGGAGGTAGAAGAGGAAGAAGAAAACCAAAATAGCAGCAACAAGGAGTAGACAATGGCTAGGAGAAGCGATTACGCTCCACCAAGATCAAGCTACGAGGGTAGGTTAATAAGTAAGTCACAAATGGCTGTAGGAAAATAACTAAATATAATAACAACTTGAAACCAGTTTATTTGTATACATACATTGTCCCTTTATTTCTCAACATAATTTCCACCAACATTGATGCACTTATCCCATCGTTTCTTCTTCTTCTTCTGCGTTCAAGAGGAGTTTTTTTTCGGACATGATTGCGGTGTGCCTGTTTACAGCAGAGCTGCGTTCTTGCTCCGTTAGGCCGACACATCCGACTTCTGCGGGCATTTGTTGACCGGGTTAACCTTCCCAGTATTCCATCGTTTTATCAGTCCTCCCAAGCCGGCTGCATAGAACTGCATGCTATGTTTTCATTTACCTGCCATCTCACAGAACTGTATGACTTACTTATTGACTCGTCCTCGTATTTTTTTCTACCCGGCTATGCACCGCTTTACAGGAAATTGCTAGGGGCTAAGTCCACTGAAAACCCACCTTGGCAGGAGACATTTCGCGAATGACGCCGAAGTTGAATATGAAGTGAAAACGTGCTTTAGAAAACAGAGCACGCAGTTCTATGCTGCCTTGGGAGGACTGATAAAACGATGGGATAAGTGTATCAATGTTGGTGGAAATTATGTTGAGAAATAAAGGGACAATGTATGTATACAAATAAACTGGTTTCAAGTTGTTATCATATTTAGTTATTTTTCTACAACCATTTGTGACTTACTTATTAACTTACCTTTGTATCAAGCCGTCTATGACACAAGATACCAGAGAAGATCAAGAAGATACGAAGACAGCCCAAAGTGGGGAAATAGATAGAACCTCAGGAGGGATGACAACTGGTAAAACACTCCCTGAAGGAAAAACACCATGAGATGGAGCAGGAATACAACTACACCAAACCTTGCAAGTGTGCGACTCTGACCAGACACGTGAGAAGCCACTAAAGTGGAAACTTACTTACAGACAGAAAACACTAACTACAGGAAGCAAAATCACAGCCCCATCTACACAAGCAGAGGAAGGGACACAATACAGACCCTAATTATAACCAGTTAAAAACTCGAAGGTTGAACGGGCCCGGAACATCTTTTCTTTTCAAATGCGAAGCAAAGTGAAACACCAAGGACTGGGATCTATAGGGATGCATGAATGCTTGTATGATTTGGCAGGGTACATTATGGTGATAATGAAATGGGTGGAATCCGTGGTAGTGCTGTGGCTAGCATGCTTGCCTGTTTGCCCGGTGGTTATGTGTTTGAAACCCCAGTGAGGCAGATTGATTAAATTGACCCGGAATCCCAAGTTGACCGGGCTAAAATGGGTACCAGGTGTGTCCTGGGAAGTAAAGGCGGCCGGTGCAGTTTTGAGCACATCATTCACCCAGTGCTGATTGATCTGCTGATTGTTAGCAGACAAGTGAGGAGTTATGTGGAAGCTGCGGAGATGTGGTTTTATAGAGGAATGATGAGAACACTATGGACGGGTAGGAAGGACAGGGAAGATATCTTGAGAGACGTTAACTCACAAATTTTCTGGGAAAGAATGAACGAACGAATGAACTTTATTTTCAAAGGGTCACAAATTGGGCATACAGGCCTGTCTTACATTCAGCCCTTCCAATCACTCCTCTTTCGTTCATCATTGTGCATGTTACATTCACATAGGGAAAAAAACATTGTCAAATTAATATTGTAAACATGAGCAATGCATATTACAATGTTATGAGACAGGCAGGCAGGCAGACATATACACACGCACATTCATAAACACATACATACAGTCCTACATACATACAGTCCTGCATACATACTTACATCACTTACCCAAACTCTCACAGTTATGCACCCACCCGAAAGACGGAGGAAGAGAACAGCTTACCCTCACCTCATTATGTCATTAACCTAGAATACGTGAAGACATAGTACTTGTCGCATCCTTGCGGCAGTATACACCCTTGGACTAAACTGACCTTTTAGGTAGATATAGGTAGTAGCCTGGACTAGGCAAATAGTTATCTTGATAAAATATTCATGTGTAGTGCTTAGAAATGTAATTGGCAGCTGGTGGAACAAAGTCCAGGTTACATGTTAAGTTGTGCTTCACACAGGTGGGGGGAGGGAGGGGGGGGGGTGATTATTTATGGGGTAAACTGTTGTTCACATCATGGGTTGTGTTTACATCATGGATCTGTTACAACTACAGACACTGTTTACATCATGGATCTGTTACAACTACAGACACTGTTTACATCATGGATCTGTTACAACTACAGACACTGTTTACATCACAGGCTCAGTTTATATCAAAGATCTGTTTAAGTTACAGACACTGTTGAAATCATGGACTTGTGTACACTACAGACACTGTTGAAATCATGGACTTGTGTACACTACAGACACTGTTGAAATCATGGACTTGTGTACACTACAGACACTGTTGAAATCATGGACTTGTGTACACTACAGACACTGTTGAAATCATGGACTTGTGTACACTACAGACACTGTTGAAATCATGGACTTGTGTACACTACAGACACAGTTTATATCATGGACTTGTGTACACTACAGACACTGTTGAAATCATGGACTTGTGTACACTACAGACACAGGTTTATATCATGGACTTGTGTACACTACAGACACTGTTGAAATCATGGACTTGTGTACACTACAGACACTGTTGAAATCATGGACTTGTGTACACTACAGACACAGTTTATATCATGGACTTGTGTACACTACAGACACTGTTGAAATCATGGACTTGTGTACACTACAGACACTGTTGAAATCATGGACTTGTGTACACTACAGACACTGTTGAAATCATGGACTTGTGTACACTACAGACACTGTTGAAATCATGGACTTGTGTACACTACAGACACTGTTGAAATCATGGACTTGTGTACACTACAGACACAGGTTTATATCATGGACTTGTGTACACTACAGACACTGTTGAAATCATGGACTTGTGTACACTACAGACACTGTTGAAATCATGGACTTGTGTACACTACAGACACAGGTTTATATCAAGGACTTGTGTACACTACAGACACTGTTGATATCATAGACTTGTGTACACTACAGACACTGTTGAAATCATGGACTTGTGTACACTACAGACACTGTTGAAATCATGGACTTGTGTACACTACAGACACAGGTTTATATCATGGACTTGTGTACACTACAGACACTGTTGATATCATGGACTTGTGTACACTACAGACACTGTTGAAATCATGGACTTGTGTACACTACAGACACTGTTGATATCATGGACTTGTGTACACTACAGACACTGTTGATATCATGGACTTGTGTACACTACAGACACTGTTGAAATCATGGACTTGTGTACACTACAGACACAGGTTTATATCATGGACTTGTGTACACTACAGACACTGTTGATATCATGGACTTGTGTACACTACAGACACAGTTGACATCATGGACTTGTGTACACTACAGTCACAGTTTATATCAAGGACTTGTGTACACTACAGACACTGTTTATATCATGGACTTGTGTACACTACAGACACAGTTTATATCATGGACTTGTGTACACTACAGACACTGTTGACATCATGGACTTGTGTACACTACAGACACAGTTTATATCATGGACTTGTGTACACTACAGTCACAGTTTACATCAAGGACTTGTGTACACTACAGACACAGTTTACATCAAGGACTTGTGTACACTACAGACACAGTTTATATCATGGACTTGTGTACACTACAGACACTGTTGACATCATGGACTTGTTTACACTACAGACACAGTTTATATCACAGACTTGTGTACACTACAGACACAGTTTATATCATGGACTTGTGTACACTACAGACTCAGTTTATATCATGGACCTGTGTACACTACAGACACTGTTGACATCAAGGACTTGTTTACACTACAGACACAGTTTATATCATGGACTTGTGTACACTACAGACACAGTTTATATCATGGGCTTGTGTACACTACAGACACAGTTTATATCATGGACTTGTGTACACTACAGACACAGTTTATATCATGGACTTGTGTGCACTACAGACACAGTTTATGTCATGGACTTGTGCAAACTACAGACACAGTTTATATCATGGACTTGTGTACACTACAGACACTGTTGACATCATGGACTTGTGTACACTACAGACACAGTTTATATCATGGACTTGTGTACACTACAGACACAGGTTTATATCATGGACTTGTGTACACTACAGACACAGTTTATATCATGGACTTGTGTACACTACAGACACAGTTTATATCATGGACTTGTGTACATTACAGACACAGTTTATATCATGGACTTGTGTACACTACAGACACAGTTTATATCATGGGCTTGTGTACACTACAGACACAGTTTATATCATGGACTTGTGTACACTACAGACACAGGTTTATATCATGGACTTGTGTACACTACAGACACAGGTTTATATCATGGACTTGTGTACACTACAGACACAGTTTATATCATGGACTTGTGTACACTACAGACACTGTTGACATCATGGACATGTGTACACTACAGACACAGTTTATATCAAGGACTTGTGTACACTACAGACACTGTTTATATCATGGACTTGTGTACACTACAGATACTGTTGACATCACTGGCTATGCTTACATTATGGATTTGTGTACACTATAGACACCGTCGGTAATTTACTTTGGACATAAAAAAGACATACATACGTTAGAAATGATAATACAAAAGAAACTCATATAAAAAAAATACTAATAAAAACACTTTAAAAGTTGATCGTGGAAAAGAAGCACACATTATAAATTACATGCTTGAAAGAACACAGAGTTCACTGGACATGTTTGAATGAGTTTCAGTTGTGAAACTATACTTGAGATGTTTTATGAGCAATTGTAAATATTGTGTACTGTTGAATGTTGACTTGGCATTTCATGGCCCTGTTAAAATAATTTGTGTGATGTTGCTCTCAGGAGGGTAAGATTAATGTCACGGAGAAAACCCTACCTCATCTGCGGAATCCTGAGATTTTGATTGGTGAAAATGACCTGACGTCTTTGAGTTACCTGAACGAGCCTGAAGGTATGGGTTTGATTGATAAAAGTGTAAAAAAAAATATCACAGTATATGTGTATGTGTTTGTCTGTGTATCCCTTACTATTTGACAAACAATAAAGATAATATTGTTTCTTGTTGTGATGTCACAGAAAAATTCTTAAAATTCTGTGGATCAAAAAGAAAAAAGAAAAACTTATAACACAGAAGTCACAAACAATATCTTGCACGATTTATTGCCTGGCAAATTTTCTGCATCTCGTCGGGTCCATATTGCTGAGTTATATATCATATAAAGTGAATAAATGAATAATACTTAAGCTGAAACAATTAAAATATAGTCACAGGTGTTGATTGAATGTGGATCAACTGTTTGTGGTTTCTGTGTTTACATTCACTAAGGGAATATATTGTTTTGAGACAAAAAATATGGACATTCTACAGCATGTGTGCAGTGAAGAAATCTGGCTCATAACATTATCACTTCGTGGAAACTAAAATACTTTGACTGTATCAAGCTTTACAGTGATTTAAATAGAACCATAATGGAAGGCATGAGAGAGGGAGGGAGAAAGAGAGAAAGAAAAAGAGGGATAGAGAAAGAGAGAGGGGGAGAGAAAGAGAGAGGGAAATAGAGAAAGAGAGACAGGGAGAGAGAGAAAGAGAGAGATCAAGAAAGGGAGAGATAGAGAGAGTAAGAAAGAAAGTGAGCAAGAGAGAGAGAGAGAAAAAAAACAAGAAAGAAAGTGCATTTGAGAGAGAGACTAAACATTTAATAACAATTATAGAAATAGTAATACAAATATTACTACATCATTTAATACCCTTTCTGCTGTATGCCAGGATGATATCTATTAAAGACTGAAGAAATAAAGGGCACTTGCCCGAGGCGGGACTAAGACAACTGTACGGGCAAAAGTTTACTATGTCACCCAGATAGATAATAACCTCATCTAAACCTTACATAATCTGCCTGGGCATTGGGTTGGAGTCGTTGACAATGATACACCCAGAACCCATAGAAGAAATAACACCAGCCCATAGGAGGCCTGAATATCAATAATTGAATTCTGAAGCTTGCCTGGTACCCGTTTTTATTAAACTGGGTTGACCCCAGATCTGTGTCCGTGGGCAAAAATAATCCTGCCTTTGCTGAGATTGAACTTGGATGACTGTCTGGGCAGGAAGTGCACTAACAACTATGTCATCGTAGCCTGGCAAATCAGCCATTGGGGTCACAGACAGCAGATCACATACTCAAGGCTGCCCAAAATACAACATATCTAGGCAAAATTTCTGGCCTAGAGAAACAACAGTAGGTGATAAACTCTGAGGACAACTGAGTAAACTAAAAAAGACAGTTAAATTAATACAAGAGACAACATTGCAGTTATAGACACATTTCAAGCGAATGAAAGAAGAACAAGACGTCGTAGCCTCTATTATATATATTTGTATGAATTATGAACTATATACCTACCCATGAGTTATCAATACCATGAAATATTACAGATTAAGATTGCTTAGTCATGTTGAATGAATGAATCCATTTTAGAAAGACACAGAAGGAATTCTTCAGAGTGACTTGTCTGGAGCAGACGTTGGCAGTCATGACTCTCTAAACTTCTGTGTCACAAAATATTTTCATTATGTTGAAGCTGCTTATGTTATTATTCTTTTTTGTCCAGCTGTTTATGCTTTCAACATACATCTGCCTCTGTCTTCCTCTGTCTCTCTTGTCTAGTATATTTCCACATAAATCTATGCTTTGTAATCTTTCTCTTCTTTTGAAATTCTTCCATAAATTTAATGTCTCTTTCTTACAGTTGTTATGAGTAATACAGCAACGCCTGCAACTGCCAGTATCTCAGTGTTTTTTTCCCCTTTCCTGTCCATGATATTCTTAACATTGTCCTCAAAAGCCTCATCTCCACTGCCTCCATCCGAGGTACAAAATCAAGAGAGAATCCAAGAAGAAGATACAGGTACAGCACGGAACTGGATCTAATGATGTAAAAGAACTCAATGTAATGGATTGGAGCTACTTCATCAATGATATAAAGACATGGAAACTTGTGCTAGAGAGCATCAAAGACTATGGAAGTTGTAAAAGAATAATAATAATAAGAATAATATAACCAGTCACAGAGCTTTCATATTTTTGATGAAGTGGATAATAGTTCTATAATGTTTTTTTATGTTCACAGTTCTGTATAATCTGAAGGTTCGCTTTGTTGAACAAAGCCTTATCTACACATATTGTGGTAAGTGTTGACTGTTTGTTGAACAAAGCCATATCTACACATATTGTGGTAAGTGTTGACTGTTTGTTGAATGGGGCCTTATCTACACATATTGTGGTAAATGTTGACTGTTTGTTGAACGAAGCCTTATCTACACATATTGTGGTAAGTGTTGACTGTTTGTTGAGCAGAGCCTTATCTACACATATTGTGGTAAGTGTTGACTGTTTGTTGAGCAGAGCCTTATCTACACATATTGTGGTAAATGTTGACTGTTTGATGAAGATTTTTTTCCTGATAGTCACTTTAGAAAATCCCTAGCAACATGGAATGTTAGAACTATGTAGGAATTGGGAAAGACGGCACAGGCTGTAGAAGACATGAAGTAAATAGAATTAGAGACATAGATGAGTGGTTTGGGAGTACATGGTAGGACATGGAGGGAATGAGTAGGACATGGAGGGAATGAGTAGAGCATGGAGAGAATGAGTAGAGCATGGAGGGAATGAGTAGAGCATGGAGGGAATGAGTACTACCGTATCGATCAGAAACATGGAGAACAATGAAAACAATTACAGACATTCACTAATTGGTGTCTGCACAAAATAGGTCTGCGTGGCCGAATGGATAAGAACGCGCGTTCTTAAACATCCGGTATGCTGATGCCGAGGTAAGCGGTTCAACCCCTACACCGGACAGCTGGACTAAAATGTTGATCTGTCATCCTTGACTTGGGGGACGTAAATTACAAGTACCTCTGAAGTTGGAGTGGGTTCGCCTGATGGTGAGGGACACTGGTAATAGGGAAAGCTAATCCACACGCAAAATTCACTCCAGTGCTACTAGAAATAATGTGTTTGGACTATGCATGAGTTCAAAAGCGAGCGAGTGAAAAAAAATACACCCTTTTAAATGTTCAAAACATTTCATATTTTTGTTTTGGTTTCATTCAGTTAATTAACAATTCAATTTTTTTCAGGTATTGTTCTGGTTGCAATCAACCCCTATGAGTATCTGGATATTTATAGCAATGACATCATCCAGGCCTACAGTGGCCAGGACATGGGGGCCATGGACCCACATATATTTGCCGTCGCTGAGGAAGCCTTCAAACAAATGTCTCGGTAAACTGGGCTTTCTTTGATGTGTCGTGTTCTTAGAAAGAAAGTGGTGTGAGACAACTATCATCAGAGTTAAAAGTTAGTTGTATGCCCTTTACAGGATGTTGCAGTCAATCCCAGCATTATTGGCTGTTTGTCTAAATTACACTGTCTCATCTGTCTAGTTCTCCTTGTCTAAATTACAGTGTCTCATCTGTCTAGTTCTCACTGTCTAAATTACAGTCTCATCTGTCTAGTTCTCACTGTCTAAATTACAGTCTCCTGTTTAGTTCTCACTGTCTAAATTACAGTCTCCTGTCTAGTTCTCACTGTCTAAATTACACCATATGAATCTGTCTAGTTTTCACTGTTTAAATTACACTGTCTCAACTATCTAGTTCTCACTGTCTAAATTACAATCTCAACTGTCTAGTTCTCACTTTTTAAATCAAACCATCTCATCTGTCTAGTTCTCACTGTCTAAGTTACACTGTCTCATCTGTTTAATTTTCGCTGTCTAAATTATACTGTCTCATCTGCCTAGTTCTCACTGTTTAAATTAGTCTCATCTGTCTAGTTCTCACTGTCTAAATTACACTGTCTTATCTGTCTAGTTCTCACTGTCTAAATTACACTGTCTCATCTATCTAGTTCTCATTGTCTAAATTACACTGTCTCATCTGTCTAGTTCTTATTGTCTAAATTACACTGTCTCATCTGCATAGTTCTTACTGTTTAAAGTACACCGTCTCATCTGTCTAGTTATCACTGTCTAAATTACACTGAATCATCTGGCTAGTTCTCACTGTCTAAATTACACTGTCTCATGTCTAGTTATCACTGTCTAAATTACACTGTCTCACCTGTCTAGTTCTCAATATGTAAATTACACTGTCTCATCTGTCTAGTTCTTACTGTCTAAAAGACTGTCTCATCTGTGTAGTTCTCACTGTCTAAAATACACTGTCTCATCTATCTCCTTCTCACTGTTTAAATTATACAGTTGCATCAATCTATATCGCGCTGTCCGAATTATACTGTCTCATCTGTCTAGTTCTCACTATCTAATTATACCATCTCTCCCGCCTATTTTGTAGTGTTTTATTTACACTCTCAGTATCTAGTTCTCAAATAGTGTGATGGTGATTGTGTAAGATTGTGAAACATGACCTCCCATGCTTATAGACATGGCACATGATGATGATATACTATGACTATCTCTGACTGTTTGTTTTACACTGTCTCGTATTTGAATAACGAGACACAAACAATAGTTTACACGATTTATTGCTTGGCATATTTCTCTACATCTCATCAGATACATACTGCAGAATTCACACAACATAGAGTAAAATAACTAGGTAAATCCTTCAAGCTGAAACATACACATGTTCGCACAGTAATGTCAATTGTCTACCACGATAATTTTAAACTGACTATCACGTTTTCCCAATTGCACAAAACTGGCCTATGTAGATTAATCATGATGGCTTCTGCAAACTTTAACAAGCGACTATTTTGTGTATTAAATAACATGCGAAACAATAAATCGTGCAATCTATTATTTGTGTCTTGGTTATTCAAATTCACTACGGGAAAACATCGTTTTGATTTGTTGAAACTGTCTCGTATGCCTAGGTTTGACCGCAACCAATCAATCATCGTTAGCGGGGAGTCTGGTGCAGGGAAGACGGTCTCAGCTAATTTGCCATGCGGTACTTTGCCACGGTGGGTGGGTCCCAGGCAGAGACACAAGTTGAACGGAAGGTCTTGGCCTCAAATCCAATTATGGAGGTGGGTCTTTGTTGTGTATTTGTTGATATTATGTGAAGTTGTATAGAGACACCAGCTTGCAATTAGGACAGTCAGATCTCACACCCTACAACCACTTGTATAGAAGACTGATCACTTCCGGGATTGTTTAGTGTAGTGATGTTGAATTCTTATCATAACCATAATTGGTGGGATTTCAGTGGCTTTAAGTTATAATGTCTTGCTGACTTGCCTACTGTCAGTTTCAGATTACTTAGAGAGCAGTATGCTATATGTAAGCACATCAGCTATCACATAGCATACCTGCGTTTGAAACACAGCTGCGTGCAATTTGGCAGCAGACCACGTTGCGTTGGTTTTTTACGAAATTGTATGGGTGGCGGTCGTTCAGAAAGCAATGGCAAACTACGGTGCTGTGTTACCAGTGACAGCATGGACAGTTCTAGAAACACACAAGTGTAAAATCACATCATGTGATATGGGATGCCTAAGAAAAGCAGCCGGAAAAATAAGAAAATATAGACAAACAAGAAACTAAGGACAAGTGTAGGGATAACATCAATTACTGGCTTTATAGAACACCAAAGAATTAAATGGGTAAGATATTCAGCTAGAATGGAACAAGATCAACCAGTAACTAGAGCATGAGTACCTCAGGATAAGGCAAGTGGACTCCCCTGGAAGAGTTGGCTAGATGGAGTAAAACAGTTGAGTTGAGTCAAGCACTGACATCACAGTACTCAGGACATTCCCATATGTGCTCTATACTCATCTTCAACAGCCAGTGAAGAGTCTTAATATTAATGGTACCAGTAGCAGTCTGATTATATGTCTGTCAGGCCTTTCCTCGGAGTCATGAGTGTCGGCCATTTCCTCTGGTCACTCCCATTACTTTACTTGATGTTAATTGTATCATCCCAGTACTTTATTTGATGTGAAGTTTTATAATCCCAGTACATTATTTGTTGTTAAATTTTATAATCTCGAAGTGCTGCTACTGTTCCATAAAGCCACTCCATGTAATTTTCTGTTGTATGTCCTTGTGTTAGAGCTGTGGTAGAGTAATGGCGTACACTGGCATGATAGACATTCATTCGAATCCGCAACGGGGCAGATTTTTAAAATGGACCTGGTCTTCCAAGCCAACCCAACCTAAAATGGCTACCAATAAATGTCCTGGGAATTAAAGGCACCTGACACAAAACCAACCAGATCACCCACTGAGTCTCAATTGTTTTATAAAAATATGGGTAGAGCACCTTATGTCCAGGTATGTACAAGATCTTTTACTGACCTGACTTGCCATGTTCATGTGTGTCACCAGGCCATTGGAAATGCCAAGACTACCAGAAACGACAACAGCAGCCGTTTTGGCAAGTATATTGAGATCAGCTTCAGCCGGCAACACTCCATCGTTGGTGCACACATGAGAACCTACCTTCTGGAGAAATCTAGGTAGGGCTGTCTTAGATGGGTTCATGATTGCTGGTTGGTTCTAGCTGAGGAATACAACTGTGCTACTCTTTAGTACATAGATCCATGCTTGTTTATTTGTTCTACTTTAGTAAAACAACACTGTTATTCTTTAGTAGATATATCAATGAATGATTATTTGTTCTAGCTGAGTAATACAACTCTGATACTGTTTAGTAGATAGATCCATGAATGTTTATCTGTTCTAGTTGAGTAATACACCTCTATTACTCTTTAGCAGATGGATAAATGAATATTTTTCTGTTGTGGTTGAGTAATACAACTCTGTTACTCTTTAGTATATAGATAAATGAATGATTATTTGTTCTAGTTGAATAATATAACTCTGTTGCTCTTTAGTAGGTAGATCCATGATTGCTTATTTCCTGTAGTTGAGTAATACACCTCTGTTACTGTTAAGTAGATATATTAAAAGCCGAAAGTCTACAAAGCAGTTGTATTATCCTGACTCCTATATGCTTGTGAAACCTGGACTGTTTATCAGAACACGCTAGGATATTAAACCACTTCCACACAGTCTGCCTTAGGAAGCTATTGAAGATCAAATGGTAAGACAAGATCCCAGGCACTGAAGTCTTAGAAAGAGCATCCATGCCCAGTATCCACATTCTACTAATGAAGAATCAGTTTCGCTGGGCTGGTCACCTGACTCGCATGCCAGATCACAGGCTCCCTAAACAATTTTTTACAGTGAGGTGCGTTACGGTAAACGGGTGGAGGAACGCTTTAAAGACACTCTGAAGATCTCTCTAAAAGCTTTTGGAATTCATCTTGACTGCTGCCAAAGACCAAAATTTGTGGCATACATTATTACGCAAGGGTGCAGTCATTTGTGAAGCAACCAGGACTGCAAGAGCTGTGAAGAAAAGGCTGGACAGAAAAACACTGCAGGAGATCCTCCTGGAATGTCAAGCATTCTTTGCCCACATTGTCAAAGAACATTTCGAGCCAAAATAGGCCTTATCAGCCATCTTCAAACTCATGGCTCCAAACTTTCAACTCCACTGGATGAAATGAATGGTCATCATCATTCTTGATGGACAAACAACAACAGATAGATCAATGAATGTTTATTTGTTCTAGTTGAGTAATACAATCACTGAGACCATTGGAATAGCATGATAAATGAAAATATATTGTATTAATTGGCACTCATAGAAATAGAATCCGCAATCTCACGTACCACATTCAAAGCAGAGCTGCGTGTGTTTTGGAAACAGACAGCTTTGTGTTGGTCTTCATACAATGGTATGAGAACCGATCATTCAGAAAGCAATGGCAAACTGCTGAACGTAAACATGCCACGAAATTAGAAACAGCCAAAAAATGCCAGGGTTGCCTGTGACGTCCTGTAGAGGATGTGCAACTAACTTTAACACAGAAATAGAAGAAAGAAGTAAAGGTGGCACATTAGACAATATAAACATTTAAAGCTATAGTGACCACACCAGGATGCCAACATGTCACCTCCAAATAGCAGCTGTGGTAGTATGGTGGTTAGCAATTTTGCCTATCAGCCTGGTAGTAATTTGTTTAAATCCCCATCCCCCGGGATGGTTAACCCGGTCAACAAATGCCCGCAGAAGTCGGATGTTTCGGCCTAACGGCGCAAGAACACAGCTTTGCTGTAAACAGGCACAACGCAATCACATCCGGAAAAAAAAAAATTGGATGAACACAGAAGAAGAAGAAGAAGAAGAAATTCCCATCAAAGCAGATATATTAAAAAAAATGGGTTCTCAGCTGACCAAGCTTAAAATGAGTACCTAGAAATGTCCGGGGATATAAAGGTGGCCTTGTGATATTTACCTCGTTACCATTGCATGCTGACTAGTCTATACAAATGTGGGGGGTAGCACATAAACCAAGTGTACCTCAAGGTGTCCCTCAAGGGTCCCTTACTTTAGTTACTATCTGTTTGTGTGTGTGCTGTGTGTGGATGTGGGTGTGTGTGTGTGTGGATGTGAGTGTGTGTTTGTGTGTGTCTGTGAGTGGGTGGGTGGTTTCCCCTCATATTTTTACGAACTCTCTGTAACTAGCTGTTGTAATTTCACTGACATTTCACATTTGCCATATCTCAGTATTTTACTTTTCCTTATCTACCATGTTCAGAAAGCAATGACAAACTACTGAATGTTAACTTGCCCAGGAATTACAAAGAACCAATAAATGCTGGGGTTGACTGCTTCGTCCTGCAAAGGACATGCAACTAACTTTTTATCTACCATATAGCATCAGCACATATTTTCCTTCATTCGTTTATTGTTTATTTTCACAGACTTTGTGTTTCTAACAGTTTGTTCTACATTTTTCACTTCTTCTGTCTTCCCCAGAGTGGTGTTCCAAGCCTCAGATGAGAGGAACTACCACATATTTTACCAGTTATGTGCTTCCGCTATTCTTCCAGAATTTAAAGAGTTCCAGTTAGGTAAGGATTTAAAATTTACATGTTCCGACTACAGTTGCTCCAGATCGGCATGATTCTAAAACCGACATCTGCTGGTCTCCGTGGCGATGGCGTTGCGGACGGGATTCATAATGCCACTTACCCGTTCAAAACACAATGGTGACCGATTTGGCAACAGACCATGTCTTGCTGGTTTTAACATGTTGGTATGGGAGCCGGTCATTCAGAAAGCAATGGCAAACTACTGAAAGTAAAATTTGCCAAGACATCAACAACGGCAGTAAAATGCTGGTGTGGACTGCAACGTTCTGTAAAGGATATGCAACTTTAAAAAAAAAAGCAGTCATAACCCAGTTGGTTGGTGAATCCTCTGAAAGTGTTTTAAACTCTTAAAGAAAGAGTTTTAAACTCTCAAAGAAAGAGTTTTGAACTCTTAAAGAAAGAGTTTTAAACTCTCAAAGAAAGAGTTTTAAACTCTCAAATAAAGAGTTTTAAACTCTCAAAGAAAGAGTTTTAAACTCTCAAAGAGTTTTAAACTCTCAAAGAAAGAGTTTTAAACTCTTAAAAAAAGTTTTAAACTCTCAAAGAATGAGTTTTAAACTATCAAAGAATGAGTTGTAAACTCTCAAAGAAATAGTTTTAAACTCTTAAAGAAAGAGTTTTAAACTCTTAAGCTGGGGGTCGGCATGGCCAAATGGATAAGAGCCCATACTCTTAAACTTCCAGCACACTGATGGCGAGGTAGCGGGTTCAGCGACTACACCGGTCAGTTGGACTAAAATGTCGACTTCTTGTCCTTAACTGGGGATCGTAAATTACAAGCACCTCAGAAGTCGGAGTGGGTTCGCCTGATGGCGAGGTACACTTTTAATAGAGAAAGCGAATCCACATGTAAAAATCAGTCCAATGCACTCCCCAGTAGCAGGTGTGTGGGCTATGCTTGAATTCAAAGCGAAAAGTGAATGAAAAAAATGAATGAAAAAAAAACAAAACTCTTAAGCTGACTCTTGGGCCATTTGAGTCCTGAAATGGGCTTGCATCTAGCAGGGTGAGGCCGGTGTAGAGATTTCACTTCTGACCTGCTACCAAAGTACCGGCTCCATGGGGACTAGCAAACCTCTCATCTTACCCTCCGCAAGCTAAAAAAGTCAGCAGGTTATGCAAGACCATTACTGGAATTCCACATATTAGGATTAACCAGGCTGTGATTCAATACAGCATGTACATTTAATCAGATAGCGGTGGGAACGATTAGTTGTATGACTCTTCGCTGGATGTTAAACGAGGGGACTGAGCACATTTGGGAATGTCCTGAGTACAGTGATGTCGGTTTTTGACTCAACTCAACTCAACTACAGCATGTACAGAGTGGCTGAAATTAGGCCCAGATTGGTAATGGAGTGGCTGAAATCAGGCCCAGGTGAAATGGAGTGGCTGAAATGAGGCACAGGTTGGTAATGGAGTGGCTGAAATTAGACCCAGGTTGGTAATGGAGTGGCTGAAATGAGGCCCAGGTTGGTAATGGAGTGGCTGAAATGAGGCCCAGGTTGGTAATGGACTGGCTGAAATGAGGGCCAGGTTGGTAATGGAGTGGCTGAAATGAGGCCCAGGTTGGTAACGGAGTAGCTGAAATTAGACCCAGATTGATAACGGAGTGGCTGAAATGAGGCCCAGGTTGGTAACAGAGTGGCTGAAATTACACCCACATTGGTAATGGAGTGGCTGAAATGAGGCACAGGTTGGTAATGGAGTGGCTGAAATGAGGCCCAGGTTGGTAATGGAGTGGCTGAAATTAGACCCAGGTTGGTAATGGAGTGGCTGAAATGAGGCCCAGGTTGGTAATGGAGTGGCTGAAATGAGGCCCAGGTTGGTAATGGAGTGGCTGAAATGAGGCCCAGGTTGGTAATGGAGTGGCTGAAATGAGGCCCAGGTTGGTAACGGAGTAGCTGAAATTAGACCAAGATTGATAACCAGAGTGGCTGAAATGAGGCCCAGGTTGGTAACAGAGTGGCTGAAATTAGACCCAGATTGGTAACGAAGTGGCTGAAATTAGACCCAGATTGCTAACGGAGTGGCTGAAATGAGGCCCAAGTTGGTAATGGAGTGGCTGAAATGAGGCCCAAGTTGGTAATGGAGTGGCTGAAATGAGGCCCAGGTTGGTAATGGAGTGGCTGAAATGAGGCCCAGGTTGGTAACAGAATGGCTGAAATTAGACCCAGATTGGTAACGGAGTGGCTGAAATGAGGCCCAAGTCGGTAATGGAGTGGCTGAAATGAGGCCCAGGTTGGTAATGGAGTGGCTGAAATTAGGCCCAGGTTGGTAACAGAGTGGCTGAAACTAGACCCAGGTTGGTAATGGAGTGGCTGAAATGAGGCACAGGTTGGTCCTGTCCCCTACACAGGTTTGAGGAATTTCACAGTCAACAGACCCACCCCAGTGCAGGGGGAGCATAGCCTCATGAAAAAAAAAAAGATCCCAGAGGTTTTGTTCAGTTAATAACTGTAAGGCATACTTCATCATCAAGTGCCATCTCCACATTGATTGTTGGCTGTAATAAGTCCCTTTTTGGGCCATTAGTGTAATCATAGGAGGTTATGCTGATAATGTCACTATTGTGGTCTGTCTAGTTCTCTCCATGAGCTCTAAAAGATAGTGCATTATAGTTTGAACTAATGTAAGACCAGGGATGGAGTTATACCTCTCAGTAGCACAAAACCTGGGCTGAATTGTAGAGACCTTGTGTTGCTCATGCAGCATGATCCCTCTCTCAGCCTGCCTAATTTACTCCATGGAATTATACCTCTCAGTAGCACAAAACCTAGGCTGAATTGTAGAGACCTTGTGTTGCTTATGCAGCATGATCCCTCTCTCAGCCTGCCTAATTTACTCCATGGAATTATGCCTCTCAGTAGCACAAAACCTGGGCTGAATTGTAGAGACCTTGTGTTGCTCATGCAGCATGATCCCTCTCTCAGCCTGCCTAATTTACTCCAGAGGAAAGGTAACACCAATACGTCTGGAACAAGACAAGCTGCAGAAGCTGTTGGATCAGCAGAGCAATGCTCTGTCTGTCTGGTGAAGCTTCGAACCATTAGGAAGATGGACATAGTTTTTGATGAATTACAGATGGTTAAAAGATCTCAGAGCTGGCCTCCACTATGGTACAAAGATGTGTGTAAGCAGGGCATGATTGATACAGGCATTGGTATTGCATCTTAGAAGTAAGTCGCCACTGATCATGTTGTAAGGAGGGACAATATTAGAAATGGATTCAAGATGAAGTAAATTATGATTACAGATAGGTCACGCACTGAGCATGTTGGATGTCAGATGGTGTATGATGATGGAAATGACCATATGTTCACATGCATCCATTGTGGATGATCCGCTACTTTATGATTTGGTCTGATCAGTTACATTCGCTACCATTGTGGATTGTAGTTATTATTATGCTTTTTCAAAGCATAATGTAACAAACTATCGTCTGTCAAGACGGCCAGGTTCCTGTAGTAGTAGTTTGAATTAACTCTTTGATGACTTCATCATCCCTGACAGGTACCGCCGATGATTTCTTCTACACCAGCCAGGGAGCAGCACCTGAAATACGAGATGTAGATGATGCTGAAGATCTAATTAAGACCAGAGAAGCTTTTACTACATTAGGTATTGTGACATTTGACTAAATACAAAATATAACAGATAGAGGGATGTAGTACAGTTATATTGCTATATTTTACTGTAGATGCTGTCTGCCCATATAGCGTTCTGTTAGAATATTTTACTACATTAGGTATTGTAACATTTGACTAAATATTAAATATAATAGGATGACAGTAACATTGTTATAATCTATTGTTGCGGCCGTCTGCCTTTTAGCGTTTGACTAAATGAGTATTTTACAACTAGGACTATTCCAAAATCAACCTTTGATTGGCTGGTAAAAATAAACCGGTTGTAATGGTGACATCATTCATTGCTTGCATCATTCATTAGCCTTTTAGCTCACTACAAATCAGCCTACAGTCACATTTGTTTAGTGGTTCACAAATTGCAAACGAATAAACATGGACACTGTTATTGCCTTTCCTGCCAGTTGTGAAATTCGTGGTGTGATTCGTTTTCTTTAAGCAGAAGGTCAAATTGTGGCCAAGATTTATCAGCAATTGTGTTGTGTGTACAGTGATAGCGTTATGAGTGACAGTTCTGTGAGGGATTGGTGCAGGACATTTAGAGATGGGCGTAAAGATGTGCATGATGAGGGTGGACAAGGATGGCATTCTTGTGTGACAGATGAGCTCCTTCAAATAGTCGACCAAGTCATAGTGGAAAAGCGGAATTCATAATTCATGACGCCAGGGACCACAATAATGTCAGAAGTCTTTTGTGAAACACTGAAGAAACTTCGTCGGCCAATCCAAAACAAACAGAGCAGAATGCTCACCAGTGGCGTCATTATCCTGCACGATAATGCACGGCCCACACTGCTGCTTGCACAAAGGCTTTACTTGAACAGTGTAAGGGGGAGATTTTCAAACCTCCCCCCATACCACCGCCCGGGCTTGGAACCAAGTGATTATCATCTCTTCGGCAAGATGAAGGTGTAGCTGACCACCCAGCAATTCGACACTGCCGAGGCGCGCATGGATGGAGTCAACAACTGGCTAAGTACCCTGGCGGTGCCGTCCCTTGATGAGGGGTTACAAAAACTTGTGCCACGGTATGACACATGCCTGAATTTAGATGGTGACTATGTGGAAAAGTAATGCAGTGATGTTTGTAACTTTTGTATGTATTTAGATATTATTGCCAATTTGTTTAAATTTTCACCAGCCAATCGGAGGTTGATTTTATAATAGCCCTCGTGCATTAGGATAATCACAGTCTTGAGCCTGAGGAATGAAGGCCGCCTGGCTAGAGCAGTTGCCGTGAACTGTGCAGGTTAGGGTTCACTTTTTGCCCTGACAGAAAATAATCCACACCTTACTGAAGATCCAAACACAAATCTCCCGAAGGATAATCTGGCATTCTAACCTCTCGACCAGCCACTCTTCGGGACCGTAGGTAATTGTGAAATGTAAATTCACCCCTGATGTAGATCGAACCCATAATAACCATGCCACTAGCCGCCTTGCCGCTGCTGCTGCCTATTTCCCCGTAAGGTGTAATTATTCTGTTTGCTTGCAGGTTTCCCAGCGAAGGACCAGCTGATGATGTTTCGCATCCTGAGCGCTATTCTCCATTTTGGTAATGTCAGTATCCGAGAAAAGGAAGGAGAGAGCTGCGAGATTCCTGTAAGTCTGGGAAATCTTAGTTCACGTCAATATTTAGGCAGGAAAATTCGGTTGTGATCTAAGCCTTCTTGTTGTTTCATGCTTTGCCATGTTACCAAGTGAATTGGTATCATGTGAAGCATTCCAGAAATAATGTCATTTCCAATACCAGAAGTGAATTCTTATCTCATAAGTTCCCAACATTCTAGAAATCATGTTCCATCAATTTATAACATTCTAGAAATTATTTTCTGTCAATTCCCATTCCAGAAGAAATATTCCGTCAGTTCCCAACATTCCAGAACTGATGTTCCAGCAATTTACAACATTCCAGAACTGATGTTCCATCAATTTCCAACATTCCAGAAATATTTTTCTGTCAATTCCCATTCCAGAACTGTTGTTCCATCAATTTCCAACATTCAAGAACTTATTTTCCATCAATTTCCAATATTCCTGAACAGATGTTCCCTCAATTTCCAACATTCCAGAAATTATGTTCCATCAGTTTGTAACATTCCAGAAATGATCTGTCAGTTTGTAACATTCCGGAAATGATGTTTCGTCAGTTGTTAACATTCCACAAATGATATTCCATCAGTTACCATCATTCAAGAAATGATGTTCCATCAGTTACCATCATTCCAGAAATGATGTTCTGTCAGTACTCAGCAGAAATCTTGTTCTTTAGGCTAGCAACATTCCCCCTCTACATCTTCCTTCTTCTTTTTCTCTTCCCAAAAGGCATAATAATTACAACCAATGGCAGTTAAGAACAGGGATGGAGTTATACCTCTCCATAGCACAAAGCCGGGACTGAATTGTAGAGACCTTGTGTTGCCCATGCAGCATGATCTCTCTCTCAGCCTGTCTAGTTATTCCGGAGGAAAGGTAACGCCAATACATCTTGAACAAGACAAGCTGCAGAAGCTACCAGATCAGTAAAGTAATGCTCTAAATGTCTGTCGGAGCTTTGATCCTAGACCATTTTCCAACTAAGGCTTAGGGCCTGGTCTGCCCTGCCTCGATATTTAGTCTTTAGGTTGCATTTCCTTGTGCTAGGATAAGGCTTGTACCCTCCCAGTTGTGCTCCTCCATCTGAAGCTGTTGGCACAATGTGGGGTGTCGGGTTTCGTGAGCGCTGCCCAACATTCGGCACTAATAGAAAGCAGGAAATGCCGTTTGCTATCATACCGTAGCTCATTCATATCTTAACTAAGACCTGACACTAATGTGTCAGCATGGAGGAATATCATCAATACAATAGATTCATAACTCCACTGACTGAGATCAGTGACGGGGGGTACAAATGCCTGTGCCATTTGACATGGCACATGATGATGACATCATGGAAAGATGTATATAAACGCAATAGGAGCAATATTTATGCTTTATAGACTATTCGGGACGCAGAAGTGTTTCCAAGGCACCTGGGCCTGGTTATATACTGGCCAAGACCTACTGACGTGTCCTCGTCGAGCGTCCTGGCTAAAGTTAGTAGGATCGCCGATTCCTCCGAAGTTAGAGAGTGTCTGCCTGTATGGTGAGGAACCACCAGTCTGCACACCAATAAGCCAGACATGGGACAACGGATACTCACGCAAACCTCAGGTCCTGTATGACATCACACTGATGTTGGACAACAGGATGCCTTCATCCGATATACAGGACTTCGCGTTGGAGCTCAAGCCTACGAACACAAGCAAGCAAGCATAGACTATTCAAAAGCTTATGACAAAGTGAAACATCCAATTTATTTTTTGACATGCTTGTTTGCTTTCTTGTTTGAAACAAAATGTTCTGGCCCTGTTCATCTGTCATATTGGTTATAGTTGGGGACCTGTATGGTGTTCCTTTCTCTGCTTGTGTAGTTAGCGCTGAGTATTTATGCTTTCTGGATTCTGATGGTTGTCATTGTGTTCGTTTCATCCTTGTTGTGGTTTCACATGTCTGGTCAGAGACGCACACTTGTAAGGCCTGGTGTAGTTGTGTTCCCACCAAATCTCATGGTATTTTTTCCTTCAGGGAGTCTTATCAGTTGTCGTCCCTCCTGGGGTTTCATATATTTCTCTGTTTTGGTCTATCTTAAAATCTCCTCGGACTTCTCTGTTATCTTGTGTTGTGGACGGCTTGATAGCTTGATAATGATGTAATCTCTTCTTCTGGCCACCATCCACTCTTGGTCTTGGTCACTGTCTTTTTCGTTTTCTATGTGGCACGGGTGTGCCAAAACTTCTGGCACCTGGAGCACTGCAGCACTCTAGGCATGTGGTGCTCTAGAGCTTGTTCTCTTCTGTCCCATCTTATGGTGTGAGGGATCATCCGGTCCTCCAATGTGATAACGACGACTGTGGAGGGGGTGTTGTTCTTCCCGATGATCCTCTCTGCACTGGCAATCTTTAATGTCGAAATCTCTCTCATCAGCATCTCCCTTACTTGATTGTTTGTGAGATGAACCTTGACTCGCTTGATAGCTCATCGTTTGGTTGTGCGGTGTCGGATGGCTTCCACTGAGATGCCGTGAAGAAGCTTGATGTTGGCATCCTCCTGCTGTGTGATTTTCTGTAATAGTGACAAATTTCAGGATAATAAGGAATATGTATTGTGAGAAATTATCTGCTATCAGATACGAAGGAGAACTATGTGAATTCAGAGCAATTCACAACATAGAAATATCACAATTCCACTTACTGAATGGTTGTGTGTGGAACCTGTTCTCGTATATATGGATGTGAATACTGGACAATGAGAAGTGAAATGATGAAGAAACTGATGCAGAGTAGATGTGATTTTTGAGAAGAATGCTGAGAATATCCTGGATAAAGATAAAACTAACACTGATACATTCAGAACTGCAGGTGTTACAAGATTACCTCATCGAAGCCATAAGGAAAGGACTAATAAAATGTATTGAACACATCTACAGAAGATGTGGAATAGAGAGATTAGTCTTAGATCAGAAAATACTTGGCAAGAAAGGCAGGCAAACATGGATATATATATATATATATATATATATATATATATATATATATATATATATAAGCAACGCCAGAAAAATGTGTCCCTAAGCGGGTCTGTGATGTGATAGGGCCAAACATATTTTGTAGGCTTGAATGCATGGACGAAGAGGTTGCTAGTCTTTTCCTCAATCAGCAGGTGTTTGACCTTACTCATGACATAATCAGCACAGATCTGCTATCAACTTTGCTAACGCACTGCTAAACAGCACCAACTTCACCAGAATATCAGATGATAGTCAGAATTGGAGAGTAATTTTTTGGGGGGCACTCGCTCACTTTGAACTCAAACGTAGTCCATACACACTACTTCTAGAAGTGCTGGACTGAATTTTTCGTGTGGATTAGCCTTTCATATTAACAGATTAACCCGGTCAACAAATGCCAGCAGAAGTTGGATGTGTTGGCCTATGGTGCAAGAACACAGCTCTGCTGTAAACAGGCACAACACAATCATGTCCAAAAAAACTCTCCGGATGAACGCAGAAGATATTAACAGTGTCCCTCGCCATCAGGCAAACCCACCCTGACTTCAGAGGTACTTGTAATTTACGTCCCCATGTCAAGGACAATAGGTCAACATTTTAGTCCAACTGTCTGGTGCAGGTGTTGAACCTTTTACCTCGGCATCAGCACACCGGATGTTTAAGAACACATGTTCCTATCCATTCAGCCATGCTGACCTACATTGCAGAGTCATGATCACTGATGTCTGCCCCCAACCTGGCACCTAAAGAAAAATAATAATGATGTGAGTTCTTATTAATACATGTGTGAACAATGTGATTTTGTTTCTTAGTCTACATATTTTTAACTTTCATTAATTTGTCTATGTTTATCTTGTATCCCACTTTAGCCCAAAGATCCATCCATCACCCTCATGTGTAAACTTCTGGGAATCGAGGAGTCGCAGATGAGGATGTGGCTTTGCCACCGCAAGATCCAGACTGTTAATGAGACTTTGACCAAACCATTGACTGAATCTCAGGTGAGGGGAATTTGACACTGCATTAAAAACAATATACGCTGATCCTGTTCCTTGGCTAGATGGTCATCTACTGACCCGGCGGTCAAGTGTTTGAATCCACATTGTGGCGGATTTTTGAAATTGACCCAGTCTAAATTTAGTACCAGGGAATGTCTTGGGAAGTTAATGCGGCCAAATCACCCACTTGGTGCTATTTGGTATATAAAAATATGGGTTTAGCACCATATGCCCAGTACATCTTAAGGCGTATAATAGGATCCTTTGATCCTGTTCCTTGGGTGGCCAGAGTAATTAACAACGATTGCCGGGAGGAGAGAAATTAAAGTAGAACATTATATGTAGCAATGTGAAACAGACAAACGGTGTTCTTTGACCATGTGATGAGAAGAGAGACATCAGAGAACGTGACAATTGAAAAGATCAGTGGTAGACAAGGCAGGGCAAACAGAGAAATGATGCTTAAGGGTCTAATTTGATGGCATAGAGGAATATCTTCTTCAGCATTCCGAGCCATTGAGGTTCTTTGCTGCAGATACAAGCCGTCTCCATTCGTCTCTCTGGTTGACCCTCTCCTGCCAGTCACTGATTCCAAGTGCTTGTAGGTCTGTATGTATATTATCTCTCCACCGTCTTCTTGGTCTACTTCGGGGTCTACGGTCATTTATTTCCTGAGTGTAAGCGAGTTTTGTTTCCCTATTATCTTCCATTCTTTCTATATAGAGGAATATGACCAAAAGAATTGAATATGACCAAAATAATTGTTCCAGAACACCAAGGACTGAGATGTGTGGAGAGGCATGAATGCCACTCTTTGTGAATTATTTTTGTATCAGGACTGATAATGATTGCAACAGGATGTGGTAGTGTCACCATCAAGTGTCATCTTCATATTGGAGGTTGACTATAATGAGCCTCCAAAACTGTCTTGCATCGTAACTGCATTCACACATGCTTTTTCCAGTCTGTCTCTTGATGTTGTCCACTCACACATTTCTCAACCTCATTTTCCTCCATTGCACTCTGTACTAAGAAATTGTTTGTTTATATGGCCGAAGCACCTTATTTGCCAGGCCTTGACCTCAACAAGAACTCAATTTTGAAGAATTATCCTTATTAACACAAACTAAAATGAGGCAAATGAAATATTTTGGACATGTAAAAACATTAAAGTCTAGAATAGATAACTATGGAGGGATGTGTACTGAGGAGGCAGAAAAGAGGAATACCGCAACATAAATAGGTTCAAGATCATCATAAAGTGTCTTGCCAGCTGGCATATGTGTTCATGTCCCTCCACAGATCTTGGTCTTTGATGTTTTGTATCAACTCTGCTGATGATATTCCTCCATGCCACCATCTTAGTCCATCCAGCATCATTTCTCTTGGCCTGCTTTTGCCTCTCTTCCCGTTGATCTTTCCAGTCATCATAATGTTTTCCAATGTCTCTCTTCTCATCACATGACCAAAGAAAACTGTTTGTCTCATTCTTATTGTTCAATATAATGTCTCATTCTTATTGTTCAATATAATGTTCTAGTTTCATTAGCCGATTTCAGGCATTCGTTGTTAGTTATGCTGGCAGTCCAAGCAATTGAGATATTATGCAAGATATTGTTCATTTGTTTTATACTACCGTAGTTGCTCTCGTCTATTCCCAACTGTTGTAGAAATATTAGTTGTTGTTCTGTACTGTTTGTTGTTCTCTTGTCTATTCCCAACTGTTGTTGATGTTTTGCATGTTCTCGTCCAGATGTTTTTAACAAAAAATGTTTACATTTCTTTTGTCTATTCCAAACTGTTGTGTTTATTACACAACATAGTATACGTAAAAAAATAATCTGTACATATTACGTAAGTAGAAATCTGTAGGCATTATATAAGTATATTGACATTCATTAGATTAGTGAGGAATTATGTGTAAGTCACAGAAATGTGATTTTTATAGAAGAACTAGCTGACCCGGCCCGGCTTCGCCCAGGCCCTGGAGGGGATCTATCTATCTATCAGTCTGTCTGCTTGTTTGTCTGTCTGTCTGGCTGACCCAGCCCGGCTTCACCCAGTCCCTGGTGGGGAGCATCTCATTTAATTCATATAAGTAGTCATATAAGCTCTCCCGTTCCCGACTATCTGTCTGTCTGTCTGACCGGGCCCGGCTTCACCCAGTCCCTGGTGGGGAGCATCTCATTTAATTCATATACGTAGTCATATAAGCTCTCCCGTTCCCGACTGTCTGTCTGTCTGTCTGTCTGTCTGTCTGTCCCGGCCCGGCTTCACCCAGTCCCTGGTGGGGAGCATATAATTTAATTCATATAAGTAGTCATATAAGCTCTCCCGTTCCCGACTGTCTGTCTGTCTATCTGTCTGACCGGCATGGTTTCGCCCAGCTCTTGGCGCACAGTAACTTAAAAGAATGTCCTTCCACACACCATTCAATGAAAACTGTAGAAAAAGATGGGTTACAATTTTATGCATTATGCATTATTTTTATGAAAATTTGAAAATGCCTTAAAGATTATATCATTATTTATTATAACTCATATCCCCTCTGCTGTGTGTCCACCGTGACGAGGTAGAGGGGCTTGTGCGTCCCAATGACCCCAAGAGCTATGCTGACGGTAGCACAGCTACTGGTAGGGCCACCCATGTCGGACAGGTCAAGGGAGAGGGACCAGACGAAGAGACACACAAACCTGCTGCCTTGTAGGTAGACTGGGTACAGTCAAAGGCTAGGGAAAGCACCCCAAATACATGCTTGTCGAAATCGGATGTACTGAGCCACAGGCTTGACAAAGCAGTGCAACGTGAAACCTGCTGCCTTGTAGGTAGACTGGGGACAGTCAAAGGCTAGGGAAAGCATCCCGAATAAATGCTTGTCGAAATCGGATGTACTGAGCCACAGGCTTGACAAAGCAGTGCAACGTAACTTAATTCATGATGTCACAAATCAAAATTAATCGATATGGTGCTAATCCCGTGAAGTCCCATCAGGCGGTGATAGTGCCGGGCCCCCTGCCTCGAGGGGGTCCACCCATGACTACTGGTGGTCACCTTCCCCTGTGCTGTGGAGTCAAGGCACAGAGGAGTAGGTTAAGAGCTATTGACCAAATACCCCGGACACTCAACATACTACAGTGGAATGCCGAAGGAGTTTACAAGAAGAAAGACTCCCTAACACAGCGTCTTCATAAAGATAGAATAGATGTGGCATGCATTCAAGAGACACACCTCAACGCCAATCACAAATTCTCAGTCAGAGGATATCAGGCCACACGTTTCGACCGCGAAGGACACAAAGGAGGAGTTCTAATACTTACACGAAATACAATACCTTGCAGCGAAGTATCTGTGATCTCTAACAACCAAACGGAAATTATAGGTGTTGATATAATGATAAAGGACGTGAAAATAAGAATCTACAATCTGTATAGCCCAGCAGATAAGGACCTTACACTCTCAAACATGAAAATAACTGACACAAACTGCATTATTGTCGGAGACTTTAATAGCCGTTCAGAAAGATGGGGATACCCAGATACTGACAAAAGAGGAGATGAATTGGAGGACTGGGAAATAGACTCAAATCTCCATCTACTCAACAAAGCGGATGACACACCGAGCTTCTACTCCAGAAGATGGCTCACCACTTCTACTCCAGACTTAGCTTTCTGCACAGGAGACATCCTCGACAAAATCGATCGCCATGTGCTGGACCAATTAGCAGGTAGTGACCACAGACCAATCAAGCTTGAAATGAATATGGAGTATGTTCCACAGGAGCAAAAGCCCTTGCCCCGCTGGAATTACAAACGAGCAGATTGGGACAGATTTGCCATACTAACAGACAAATATTGTGAAAACATAAATACACGATATGGCAACATAAAGCAAATGGTGGAAAGTCTAAACAGAGCGATAATACAGGCAGCCACTGAGACCATTCCAAGAGGAGCGAGGAAAAATTACAAACCATACTGGACTGAAGAACTACAAAGTTTGGAGGACAAAGTTGAAGATGCCAGGAAGACAGCAGAGAGAGAACAAACAATTGAAGCAAACATCTCTCTCAAAGCCATCTCAGCAAAATATAAAAGAACAGTAAATCAAACAACAAGAGATTGTTGGAGGGAAAAAACAGAAAACCTGAATTTTGACAGGGATGGAAACAAACTATGGAAACTAGTGAAAGCCATGAACAATGAAGGACCTAGAAACAAACAAATAACAATTAAACAAGGAAATGCCTTGCTTACAGGCAAAAAGGCTGCAAATGCACTAATGGAACATTATGCAAATGCAAACCACATTGATATTACAACCGAACAGAAGAAAGCAATCAAAGACAAACAGATACATCATAGAAATACACAGACAGCAGCAGAATATATGATGGCAAATCTAACAATGGAAGAAATGGAACAGGCAATGAATACCCTAAAAAAGAAGAAATCACCAGGAAAGGATGGAATCACAAATGAAATGCTAATAGGACTAGGCACCAAGGCAAAGAAGAAACTACTAGCAGTCCTAAATAACAGCTGGAAGAGAGGAATAGTCCCACAGGCATGGAAGGAAGCTATACTAATACCAGTCCCAAAGAAAGGAAAAGACCTGGAAGAACCAAATGGCTATCGACCTATCAGTCTACTTAGCTGTGTAGGAAAATTAATGGAACGCATTATCAATGGCAGGCTAACATGGCATCTGGAAGAAAACAAACTCTTAACACCACACCAAGCAGGATTCAGAAAGTACAGATCCACTGAAGATCAAATAACCTATATAGCTCAGGAAATAGAGGATGCCTTCCAAGAGAAAAAGCACACACTAGCAGTCTGGATAGATTTAGAAAAAGCATTTGATAAAGTATGGAAGGAAGGACTGAAAGTAAAACTGCAAAACATGCATGTTTGTGGAAAAATGTATAAATGGATCAGCCACTACCTTGAGAACAGAACTGCCAGGACAAAAGTACAAGGACAAACAAGCAAAATGATGCTGCTGGAGCAAGGTGTCCCCCAAGGAGGAGTTCTTTCACCAACATTATTCCTAGCATATATAAATGACATCACAGAAAATTTTCCAGCCAGAGTACACACATCCTCCTTTGCAGATGACCTAGCCATATGGACATCTGAAGAATATATTAGTACAGCTAACAGCAGAATACAGCAAGCCTTATTAGCGCTAGAGGACTGGTCAAAATCATGGCTAGTGAAGATAAGTGAGGAGAAAACAACATGCACAGTGTTCTCCCTCTCAAATAAAACTCAGCAACCTAAGCTGGTATTGAATGGAAAAATATTGCGCCATGAAGAAAATCCAAACTATCTAGGAGTCACCTTTGATCGTCGCCTGACATGGAAGACACAGGTTGAGAAAAATCGAACAAGAGCAAGGCAGAGAATGGCAATCATGAAAAAGCTTGCTGGTACAACGTGGGGAGCAGATGAGAAAGTTCTCAAGAAGTTATATACTGGACGGGTGAGGCCAGTACTGGAATATGGCATTGCAGCTTGGGCAACAGCAGCTAAGTCAAACTTTAACAAAATAAGTAGAGTCCAAAACCAAGGAATGCGAATCATAACTGGAAGCCTGAAGACAACGCCTATTAATGAACTAGAAAAGATCACTTGTTTACAACCAATGCAGGATAGAAGAGATAGCAGAGCCCAGCAACAAGCAGAAAAATTTAGAAGATTGACAGACCACCCTATGTACAACAGATTTAATGGTTTTGGAAAGGGAAGACTGAAGCGTAGCAACTTTGTAGAAACTGCAAAACAAAGGATTAGGGCAGATCCTATACTTAACATATCAACAGTCAAGCCCATACACAATGCACACAAGTTCCCAGCTTGGAGACAGCAGCAACTGCCTGAGATGATAGAAAACATTCCTGGTATTGAGAAAAAGAACACTCAGCATGAAACCGAAAGAAGAGAAATAACCCTAAACTACATAAAAGAACATTACCCAAGCAGGAATTGGACCCATGCATATACAGATGGATCAGCCAAAAATTCAATAGAGAATGGAGGAGGAGGAATTCTCCTAAATTTAAAAAATGGAGTGAAAAAAACACATTCAATGGCAACTGGAAAATTTTCAAGTAACTTCAAAGCGGAGGTAGAGGCTTTGAAAACTGCAGCAGAAATGCTCCTGATGGAGGAAAATAAAGAGAAGCAAATAGCTATCTTCACAGATGCAAAGTCAGCTGTCTCAATACTCAAGAGCAATAACAGCACAGAACTAACTGACCTAAGAGCAGCACTCCATGGTCTATGCCAGAAATCCAAAAAAGTTGTAATACAGTGGATCCCATCACATTGCAGTATACCTGGAAACGAAGAGGCTGACAGACTGGCAAAAGAGGGCGGACGACTACCACAGCCTGACATAGACATAACCTATAATGAGGCAAAGAGGTTGATAAAAAGCACTTATAGAACCAAATGGGAATCTGAGCATCCAGGCCATCAGAAGGATGATGCATATTACAAACTCGACCGAAGAGAACAAGTAGCAATCTTCAGACTCCGCACAGGACATAACAGGCTGAAATACCACTTGTTCAATAAACTAAAGATAGGAGATACCGATGAATGTAATTGTAGAACTGGAAAAATGACAGCAAAACATTTGCTGCAGGATTGCCCAACGTATGCAGAACAGAGAAAGATATTTTGGCCCACACCTGCTTCATTTGAGGACAAGCTCTATGGAGATATCAACAAGCTCAAGTTGACCGCAGCTTACTTTAACTACATACAGGTTGACATTTAAAGGTGCATGAAGACCCAGAGGCATGAAATGGAATATTGCTTGGATAGCAAATCCATTATGTGGAAAGTCCAAATCGAAAGCTCGCTGTGTGGGCTTCATAAAAGGTGGAAAAGTGTCCTAGTGGCACGAAATGGAATAGTGCTTGGATAGCAAATCCATTACGTGGAAAGTCCGAATCAAAAGCCCATTGTGTGGGCTTCATAAAAGGTGGAAAGTGTCCTAGTGGCATGAAATGGAATATTGCTTGGATAGCAAATCCATTACGTGGAAAGTCCGTATCTAAAGCCCACTGTGTGGACTTCATAAAAGGTGGAAAAGTGTCCTAGTGGCACGAAATGGAATATTGCTTGGATAGCAAATCCATTACATGGAAAGTCCGAATCGAAAGCTCACTGTGTGGATGTCATCTGCAGACTGCATACTTCTGGTTTCCGGAAGAACAGCCTATGGTGAACGGAAGGCCCAATATACGGAAGTGAGGCTAAGCAGCCATGTGCAGGACGTGACGATTCCTTGGGTGAGCCCAGTACCAGAGCGCTATGTATCGGCTCTGCAATTATGGAAGCCTCCTTGGATGGCGGGGAATGCCCATGGTCTGCCCCTGCCTTCCCTTGAGGGCTGACCAGGATCTTTGGCTGTTCTATATGGACCAGCTGGGATGGGGGATAACACCACAACAGTGAGAGTCAAACGTCCTAAGAAACCCCCGGGAAGGTTAACCCGGTCAACAAATGCCCGCAGAAGTCGGATGTGTCGGCCTAACGGCGCAAGAACGCAGCTCTGCTGTAAACAGGCACAACGCAATCACATCCGAAAAAAAAACTCCGGATGAACGAAGAAGATAACTCATATGCCTGAAAATAACTATAGACAAAGAGTTTAACAATAGTGCAAGTAAGTCCAACAATATGACTATAAAGTATATAGAAATTTTATTAAAAGTTATGCCCCTTGAAATAACTTTTCTAGAGTGAAGTCCCCCTGCTATATAGACATTATATAATGAAAATGGAAAAGTAAATGTTATTAAATAAGTCGAAGATTTTACATTAAGAAATTATTATAGTCGGTTGCAAATGAATGAAAGGAAGACGTGTAGAAAATTTCATCTCAATCGGATGTACCGTTATCGAACGCTTCCAATACATAAATCCCCACACACAAACAAACATACACTCTGTTTTATAGATATAGATCATGAGAACATTATAGTCAGATAAAAAGTGTAATAAAAGAAAGAAACTCACAAAGAAAACTGCTTACTTCCGCATCAGAAGAAGATAATCCACATAATTTGGGCACATCATGAGAAGGGGAAGGCTATAAATGACAATGGGAAAATTAGAGGGGATGAGAGACAGGAGAAGACCAAAAGAGAAGACAGTTTGACATCATGACATGGAGGAACATTGATATCTTCTTCTTCTTCTTCTGCGTTAATCCGGAGTTTTTTTCCAGATGTGATTGCGTTGTGCCTGTTTACAGCAGAGCTGCGTTCTTGCGCCGTTAGGCCGACACATCCGACTTCTGTGGGCATTTGTTGACCGGGTTAACCTTCCCGGGGGAACATTGATATAAGAAATGACTAAGCACTACATTAGACAGCCAGCCGCTACACACTGTGGGATTTACTGAGGAGGGGATCCAAGCACTGAATGGTTTGGTGTGCAATGAGGACGATCTGTCGACTAACTAACTAACTAGACAGAAGGCTGTGGACAGACATAATGGCCAATGCCATGTGACATGGCCCATAACAAGGCATAAGAACATAGTCTGCACATTTAGGATAAAACTATAATCTTCTTTCGTCTGCTTCATTCCACAGGCCAGTTTTGCCAGGGACGCCCTGGTGAAGACAGTCTACTCCCGTTTGTTTGACTGGATAGTTACTCAGATAAACAAATCACTCCACACCTCAGCCAAAACACACAAGTTCATCGGTGTTCTGGATATATATGGGTAAGTGTTTTTGTATGTACTGGATATATTATATTGTAAGTAGGTCAGCATGGTTGAATGGATAAGAATGAATGTTCTTAAACATCTGGTATGCTGATGCCGAGGTAAGGGGTTCAACCGCAACACCGGTCAGTTGGACTAAAATGTTGACATCTTGTCCTTGACTTGGGGACATAAATTACAACTACCTCTGAAGTCAGAGTGGGTTCGTCTGATGGTGAGTGACACTGTTAATAGGTAAAGCTAATCCACATGCAAAATTCAGTCCAGCGCTGCTAGAAGTAGTGTGTATGGACTACGCTTGAGTTCAAAGTGAGTGAGTGCAAACAAAAAAAGTGTTATTTTGTGTGTACTGTATATATAGGGTAAGTGTTTTTTTTATGTACTGGATATATATGGAAGTGTTTTTTTTTAATGTACCGGATATATAGGGTAAATGTTTTTTAAATGTACTGGATATATAGTATAAGTGTTTTTTTTTATGTACTGAGTGTATAGGGTAAGTTTTTTTTAATATGTACTGGATATGTAGGGTAAGTGTTTTTTTTTATGTACTGGATATATAGTGTAAATGTTTTTTATGTACTGGATATATAGTGTAAGTTTTTTTGAATGTACTGGATATATAGAGTAAGCGTTTTTTTAAATGTACTGGATATATAGAGTAAGCGTTTAAAAAAAAAATCAGTCAGTTCTTGTTTTGGAATATGTTGGTAGAACAGAGAGAGAGACATGTACCAACTGAACAGATAGAATAATAAATGAAATATCTGGCAACCCAGTAAAACCTACTGGTAAAAAATGACCCACTTCTACAATATCCACCTACTTCAATCCTGTCACATGATTGATAGAGACAATGCATTTTGTGTGATGTTTAACATACAAAATAGATGAGTAGTTGCAATCAGAATGGCCTAAGCCATTGTTGTGTACACAAAAAAGACTTGATAGTCAGTTTAAAATTACAACAGGAATGTGTGTGTTGTATATATCTGTTTGAAGGATTCATTGTTTTGCTTTGTTTTACGTTGACTGACTTCTGTATGCACCCGGTGAGATGCTATGAAATATGCCAGACGGTAAATTGTACAACTTTTTGATTGTGTCTTAATTTTTCATATTCACAATGACAGAAACATTATTTTGAATATGTATGCTCATGTAAGTTATTAAAGTTGTGAAATGACTTATAAGGACACAATCTATTTGTATACATGCTCTTAAGTTTATGGCTAAATCTGTTGTTTGTGTAATAGATATCCATGTTTGTTTGTTTACAGGTTCGAAACTTTTGAAATCAACAGCTTTGAGCAGTTTTGTATCAATTATGCCAATGAGAAACTTCAACAAATTTTCAACATGGTGAGATGGACAGTAAAACATTAGTTTAGTCTACTGTTCTTGTACCGGTGCTGTGCAAAGGGATTTCGGGCACAATTTGCAATCCCGCATACCACATTCGAAACACAGCTGCGGGCGGTTTGGAAGCATTCAGGATGCAATGGCAAACTACTGAACGTAAACTTGCCAAGAAATCACAAACAGTCAGAAATGCTGGGGTTGAGTACAACGTCTTGTAAAACATATGCAGCTAACTTAACTGTTCTTGGGACATTTTATGTCAGATAAGGATAGCTTCCTTTGCTGTCTGTCTCACGCTTGTGAAGACATTTTCCGCAGACATAGCCACTGTCCATCGTAAACAATTGTCAAGGACTCTTGAGGGGGTATATGGTGTTAGTCTCATATTTGTTGAACCAGTTGACACCTGATGAGTGATGTGGTCAGTGTCAGTGATGAGCAAGCTGAAGCCAGGCATGCTTCAGGCAGAGTGGCAGGCTTCCATTCAACATTCAGAAATAGAGAGCATCTGTTGGATTCTCCCCCCACTGCTACCATGTCTGCTACCTTGTCTGTTACCATGTCTGCTACCTTGTCTGTTACCATGTCTGCTACCTTGTCTGTTACCATGTCTGCTACAGTGACTGCTACAATGTCTGCTACCTTGTCTGCTACCTTGTCTGCTACCATGTCTGCTACAATGACTGCTACCTTGATTGCTACCTTCACTGCTACAGTGTCTGCTACCTTGTCTGTTACCATGTCTGATACCATGTCTGCTACCTTGTCTGCTACCTTGTCTGCTACCATGTCTGCTATCTTGTCTGCTACCTTGTCTGCTACCTTGTCTGCTACAATGACTGCTACCTTGATTGCTACCTTCACTGCTAGTGTCTGCTACCTTGTCTGCTACCTTGTCTGCTACCATGTCTGCTACAATGACTGCTACCTTGATTGCTACCTTCACTGCTACAGTGTCTGCTACCTTGTCTGCTACCTTGACTGCTACCTTGTCTGCTACCTTGTCTGTTACCATGTCTGATACCATGTCTGCTACCTTGTCTGCTACCTTGTCTGCTACCATGTCTGCTATCTTGTCTGCTACCTTGTCTGCTACCTTGTCTGCTACAATGACTGCTACCTTGATTGCTACCTTCACTGCTAGTGTCTGCTACCTTGTCTGCTACCTTGTCTGCTACCTTGTCTGCTACCATGTCTGCTACCTTGTCTGCTACCATGTCTGCTACAACGACTGCTACCTTGATTGCTACCTTCACTGCTAGTGTCTGCTACCTTGTCTGCTACCTTGTCTGCTACCATGTCTGCTACCTTGTCTGTTACCATGTCTGATACCATGTCTGCTACCTTGTCTGCTACCATGTCTGCTACCTTGTCTGCTACCTTGTCTGCTACCATGTCTGCTACAATGATTGCTACCTTAACTGCTAGTGTCTGCTACCTTCTCTGCTACCATGTCTGCTACCTTGTCTGCTACCATGTCTGCTACAATGACTGCTACCTTGATTGCTACCTTCACTGCTAGTGTCTGCTACCTTGTCTGCTACCTTGTCTGCTACCATGTCTGCTACAATGACTGCTACCTTGATTGCTACCTTAACTGCTAGTGTCTGCTACCTTCTCTGCTACCATGTCTGCTACCTTGTCTGCTACCATGTCTGCTACAATGACTGCTATCTTGATTGCTACCTTCACTGCTACAGTGTCTGCTACCTTGTCTGCTACCTTGACTGCTACCTTGTCTGCTACCTTGTCTGGTCAGTTCCTGGTAGCCACTTCTAGGCTGGGTAACCTGGGGGCCCAGTTCAGCTCACAAACATCCCTGTCTCTCTGGAGATTCAAACACATGACAAACGGGCCGGAAGACAAGTGTGCTGGCCACTGGGCTACCTTGTCTGCTACCTTGACTGCTACCCTGTCTACTAACTTATCTGCTACATTGACTGCTACCTTGTCTGCTACTTGTCTGCTGCCTTGACTGTCTGCTGCCTTGTCTGCTACCTTGACTGCTGCCTTGTCGGCTACCTTGACTGCTACCTTGTCGGCTACCTCACTGCTGCCTTGACTGCTGCCTTGTCTGCTACCTTGTCTGCTACCTTGACTGTTACCTTGACTGCTACCTTGTCGGCTACCTTGTCTGCTACCTTGACTGCTGCCTTGTCGGCTACCTTGACTGCTACCTTGACTGCTGCCTTGACTGCTGCCTTGTCTGCTACCTTGTCTGCTACCTTGTCTGCTACCTTGACTGCTGCCTTGACTGCTGCCTTGACTGCTACCTTGTCTGCTACCTTGTCTGCTACCTTGTCTGCTGCCTTGACTGCTGCCTTGACTGCTACCTTGTCGGCTACCTTGTCTGCTACCTTGACTGCTACCTTGTCGGCTACCTTGTCTGCTACCTTGACTGCTGCCTTGACTGCTGCCTTGTCTGCTACCTTGTCTGCTACCTTGTCTGCTACCTTGACTGTTACCTTGACTGCTACCTTGTCGGCTACCTTGTCTGCTACCTTGACTGCTGCCTTGTCGGCTACCTTGACTGCTACCTTGTCTGCTACCTTGACTGCTACCTTGTCGGCTACCTTGTCTGCTACCTTGACTGCTGCCTTGTCGGCTACCTTGACTGCTACCTTGTCGGCTACCTCACTGCTGCCTTGACTGCTGCCTTGTCTGCTACCTTGTCTGCTACCTTGACTGTTACCTTGACTGCTACCTTGTCTGCTACCTTGACTGCTACCTTGACTTATACCTTGACTGCTACATTTTCTTATAACCAGTGTTTTAAAGGGTTTTAAAAGGCAAGAGAATCATCTTCATTGCACTGGGTGTTATCCCATATGGCTCGGCCTCTTTCCGTTAGGGCGGCCTACCGAAAGCATCGCACATAGCACAAACTCTGTAGCTTCAGCGGCGACCCCCAGGAGTCTCTGAGAAAATGCACTCGTGAACGAAACATGTGGTCCAGAACCAAACCCACGATCTTCATAGTGCGAGGCATGTGGCATATCCACTTCACTACAAAGACTCCCTTATAACCAGTGTTAAGTGTATCTATGATATTCTGTTTTAATTGCATCTTCTTGTATAATTACATCATCAGCAGCATAAGAGATGCAGGATAAACGGATGATTTTAAGGATGCTTGGGTATCTGCTTCCTTATCCGCAGTAAGGGAGATGGGAGTGAAGCCGGAAGCTTCCAGACATGAACATTTTCTCAAGGGCACAAGACCTTTTATTAATCAATCCAGAACTGTTGTGATCAGTCGATATATGTTGGTGGGGATGTTAAGGAGGAGATGTGAGCATCTAAAGACCTATCTGGAATGGGACGTTGCCTATCTTAACTAATCACTAAAATTCTCTTGTGTTAATTGTATCCTTTTTATTTCTTCTTGTGTTAATTTTACCTTCTCTTATAGCTATTTAAAACTGTACCTTCTCTTATAACGTGTTGTAATTGTATCTTCTCCTGCAGCATGTCTTCAAGTTGGAGCAGGAGGAGTATGTCAGAGAAAAGATAGAGTGGTCTTTCATTGATTTCTATGACAACCAGCCCTGCATAGACCTGATAGAGAGCAAGCTGGGTATTCTGGACCTGCTGGATGAGGAGTGTAAGGTAAGGGCACTTGTGTGCTGCTGGAAGTTTTCACAGCAGGAGAAAGACACAATGGATCGCTGTTGGTGATCTGGTTGCTGTGCTGTTTAAAATGCACATACTGTTATTGTTGTGGTGTTCTAATATTAACCTTGTAAGTGATATATGAATGAATAATGTATGCAAGGAGAGAAATAAGAATGTTAGACAGACCGGCATGCCAAATTCTTAATCCTTTGAAAATCAAGTTTGTTCATTCCTTTATTATTATATGCTTTGAAGCCAAGGAAGAAGAAAGAGATATCATCATCATAATGTGCCGTGCTGATAAGCGTAGGTGATCGTGGTTATATTCAGTTAGCAAAATTGAATGCTTAGTGGTCTCAAAGACAGCACAACTCATTTAGATATAGTAAGAAGGAAGGAATAGGAAGACTTATTCAACCAAACAAGGATTCAGATAAGTAACCTTTGTGTTTTCATGTAGTGTTTTGCTTGTAGTTGTGTGTCTGTCTGTGTTTGTGTGTTCTGTGCTGATGAAGACTTTAGCCGCAACGTCCATTTTGTTTCTTGTAATCTTGTTCTAGTAAAGCTCACAATCTACTTCTCGATTTTTAGTGATTCATTCATTGCCTTTATATATAGTAAGTACAGTAAAGGATTCTTTTACACCTTGAGGCTTGTTGGGCATAAGGAGGTAGGTAGCGGAGATGTGGTTTTAGAAGAGAATGTTGAGGATATCGTGGACAGAGAAGAGTGTTGAGAATGTCATAGACAGAGAAGAATGGTGAGGATATGGACAGAGAAGAATGTTGAGGATGTCATAGACAGAGAAGAATGTTGAGGATGTCATGGACAGAGAATAATGTTGATGATGTAATAGACATAGAAGAATGTTGATTATTTCATAATTTTTTTCCCCATTTAATTCATCTGCTATATCTCACTGTGACATATGTTATTATTTCGTTTTTCTGCTAGATCTCATAGTGACATACTTTAGTATTTCAGTGTCATCTGCTAGATCTCATAGTGACATATGTTGGTATTTAATTTGTCTGCTAGATCTCATAAATACATATTTTATTATTTAATTTGTCTGCTAGATCTCATAGTGACATATTTTAGTATTTAATTTGTCTGCTAGATCTCATAGTGACATACATTAGTATTTAATTTGTCTGCTAGATCTCATGGGGACATATTTTATTATTTAATTTGTCTGCTAGATCTCATTGTGACATATTTTATTATTTAATTTGTCTGCTAGATCTCATAGTGACATACATTAGTATTTAATTTGTCTGCTAGATCTCATAGTGACATATTTTATTATTTAATTTGTCTGCTAGATCTCATAAATACATATTTTATTATTTAATTTGTCTGCTAGATCTCATTGTGACATATTTTATTATTTAATTTGTCTGCTAGATCTCATAAATACATATTTTATTATTTAATTTGTCTGCTAGATCTCATAGTGACATATTTTAGTATTTAATTTGTCTGCTAGATCTCATGGTGACATATTTTATTATTTAATTTGTCTGCTAGATCTCATAGTGACATATTTTAGTATTTAATTTGTCTGCTAGATCTCATAGTGACATATTTTAGTATTTAATTTGTCTGCTAGATCTCATGGTGACATATTTTATTATTTAATTTGTCTGCTAGATCTCATAGTGACATATTTTATTATTTAATTTGTCTGCTAGATCTCATAGTGACATATTTTAGTATTTAATTTGTCTGCTAGATCTCATGGGGACATATTTTATTATTTAATTTGTCTGCTAGATCTCATAGTGACATACATTAGTATTTCAGTGTCATCTGCTAGATCTCATAGTGAAATATTTTATTATTTCATTTGTAGATCTCATAGAAAGATATTTTATTATTTCATTTGTCTATAGTGAGCGACATACTTTAGTATTTCAGAGTGATCTGCTAGATCTCATATGTTATTATTTAAATCATTTGCTAGATCTCACAGTGACACATTTTATTATTTCAATCATCTGCCAGATCTCACAGTGACACAATTTAGTATTTCACTTTCAGATGCCTAAAGGCTCAGATGCCAACTGGTGCCAAAAGTTGTACGATAAACATCTGAATAAATCAGAGCACTTTGACAAACCACGCATGTCTCGATCAGCATTCATTATCAATCATTTTGCAGACAAGGTAAGGTAACTCGCAACTGATGTGTTATCAGTATCAAAGTTTTCTGTAACTGAATTAGAGATTAGAAACATAACAATTGAAAGCTTTTTGCATACTGGGTGTCTAGTATATCATAGTCTAGTATGGTCATTTGGTCATTTGATCTGGTCAGTCGTGAGGGTCTATTGATGGCACTAAAGAAGATTGACTGCCTACCAACTCTTCTTTCCACTGTGCAATCATTCCACACAGGCATGAAGGATATAATCAAGTTTGATGGTGCAACTTCAGAAGAGTTTGAAATCAAGAGTGGAGTTAAGCAAGGTTGTGTACTAGCCCCACCCCACCCTCTTTGGGATATACTTTTCACTTCTACTGAAACATGCCTTTCGTGATCAGGATGCCGGTATATAGATTCACTCATGCTCAGATGGCGGCCTCTGTAATGCTCAGAGATTGAAGGCCAAGACCAAAATTAGGAGGGTACTAATCAGAGAGTTGCTTTTTGCAGATGATGCTGCAATTACGACCCACTCTGTAGAAGAATAACATCTACTATCTGCATTCTCCAATGCCTGTTCTGAATTTGGTTTAACAATTAACAAAAAGAAGTCACAAGGTGCACATGGGGTTACCATCAATTTTTATTGACGATGCCGAATTGGAGATAGTAGACCATTTTATATATCAAGGATCAGAGGTAAATAGCATATTATCCCTGGACCAGGAAATCAACATCAGGATTTATAAGGCAGCAACAGCAATGAAAATGTTAGCAAAAAGAGTGTGGGAGAACAGGAAGCTTACTGCCAAAACAAAAGTCCTTGTCTACCAAGCCTGTGTCCTTTGTACTCTTCTTTATGGCAGTGAAACCTGGTCAACTTACACCAAGAGAAACGTTTAAACAGTTTTCATATGCGGTATCTGAGAAGAATACTTGGTATTTTAGTGGCAAGACAAAATCACAAATACTGAAGTATTGGAAAGATCAGGTTGTATGATGGTGTGTTCCATGCTCAGTCTCCGTAGACTTAGATGGATAGGACACGTTAGGAGGATGGATGACGGTAGAATACCAAAGGGCATCTTTTTTGGTGAATTACAGGTGGGTAGGCGATCTCAGGGTCGGCCTCTACTACGATACAAAGATTTGTGTAAGCGGGACATGATTGATACAGGCATTGATAAAGCACATTGGGAGTAAGTCGCCGCTGATCGTGTTGCATGGAGGGCAAATATCAGAAATGGAATAAAGACAAAGGAGAAAATGATTGAAGATAGAGCACTGTAACAAGCTACGTGGAGGGTCCCAAATAGCCCTATCACAATATTTCAAAATTATTCTCTTTATAGTCCTGGCTGGGATAGGTCTTTACCTGCCAACCCTCCTCCGTTTTCCCCGGACTCACTGTCACTCTTTCTTTCGACCTAAGGACCTATTTCCTGCCGTGTTCTTCTGGCTGATCCATATATATAACACAGTGCTCGTTGGAATAAACTAAAACTTGATTTATTAAATCAATACAGGACAGCACAGAAAAACATCAAGGCAGTTAACACAGAAAGTTCTAAACAGACACAACACAGATAAAGTTCAGGCACAGAGCCTCAGGTTGCCATAGTCACAGACCCAGCTTCATATACTGTCCGATCTGTCCACATACATCTCACCACGTGTGCCAGAATCTCCTTCCTTCCCGGTACTTTGGGTGTAAGTTCAACAGGCTTCTGTAGAATCAAATCCACTGGTTTTTGAGGACTTCCATTGAATTATGGTTTCCCATAATGGGAATTGTTCATGGAATTAACATAGATAGGTGTCTTTCAATGTCCGGTACAAAATGGGTATGCCGGATAATCATGCGTAGACTCAGCCTAGAAATCAACTGTTCTCGGGCCTATGTCACTGAAAGGACCCGAGATGCACCATTACTGCAAATTGTCATTTTCTCATGGTATGCAGGATAATCATGCGTAGACTCAGCCCAGAATTCAACTGCTCTCGGGCCTATGTCATTTCCTCAAGATATGCCCTTGCCTCTCTCTCAGAGTTAGGCACACCATGTGTGATATGGCTAATACATTGACCTGGCTTCATCAGACGTATTTGGCTCTAGCACAGAAGCTGTGTGGATACTGTCCGATTTAGTCACGTCCAACAGAAAAGGACCCTGGAGATGACAAACAATATTGAGCGACTGGGTTGACTCATGCATCACACAATCCTGAGGACCAATAGGGTCTCAGTTACTACATTTGACATATAGGATCTCTACCCAATGTATTATATACAATACCCGAATGAATGGGCCTGACCTGTCAGGTAGCCCCTGGATTGGCTACGTCCGGGCTTGAGTAGACCTCCAGCTTGTAGATGTCAGGTTGTCCACCCTAGGAACGTTTTGTCTACAAGACACACTTTCCACACTCATACCAAGCCTTTATTAGTATTGGGCACATTCATTTCCATGCTTTCCTCTCACTTGCAAACCATGCCTTTCTCGCAACCAAGATCTTGTGGTGTGGTGCGCCTAGTAATCTGGGTGTTTCTCCCCGTTAACTAAATATAGTATAGTAGTGGGGTTATATGGCACACCGTGTAGTTCCCCATTCCCAGCAAGAATATGAAAGAAGATACTACCCCTCCCGGCCGCCGCTCTCGACTGAGCTGTCGCCCCAATGTACCGGCATTGCCCTGCACAAGCCATAGTGTAGATGAGTTCAGGTTCTCTCAGTGAGATAGAGGAGTCCATTATCCTCCCGACATCATCCTATCGAGTGACAGACGAAAGAGATAGTCCTGTGGCTAGCCTCTTCTGGCTCAAGAAGATAGATCATAGATTACCATAGCTATCCAATGATGATATTTCACAGAAAGATGACAATATGCCCAATTCAAGCCGTAGAAAGAAAGATAGCAACAGCTCATCTGACGCCAAGAACAAATGAAATCCTCTGTGGAGATATATTGTTCAGATTCACTTCCCCGGCTATTCCCAGAACAAAACACCTAGTTAGATTGCCAACGGTCAACCAACTCTTCATTTGTTATGATTGGCTTTTCGCCAATTCATCTTCCCCCTCGAGACAAAATACATTTATAAGTCCAGGTCTGGCTGGACCACCCACAACTCAAGTATTACCTTTCTACTACCTCAGTAGTATGTTGCACCTCTGTCGTAATCTTTAAATCACTTGACATGCTGCAACTATCAAACGGTAGGTGTTGGCACGGCCATCAATTGACCAGCAGCCGCACCAGTGCACATTTGACGCAAGGCGTTCCATCGGGTCTACCCGAAAGGAAAGACAAATATATACTCGCTCCATGTAAAGATTGTGGTATGAAGATAACCCAAAGAACCATCTTTCATGGAGATTTGAGCGAACAAGAGAACTGAGAGCTTCCGAAAGCCGTTTCCCCCTGTTTACCCAAAATAAAAGAATGCATAAGGACATGGGCCACTGGCGTTTCGCTACATAGGCCCCCTCTTAAGAAAGTCGAACCCTACGAACTTTCTACTGTCAGTGGTTCTGTTCGAATGACCCCACCCTCACATTCAACCATAGGATGCCGTGATAGGAAATCTGCTCCCACATTCTCCCTTCCGGGGATGTATTCGACCGTGAACTGATAAGGTTGTAGGAGCAATGACCATCTCATTAACCTCGCGTTCAGTTTCTTAGAAGTTGCCAAGAACGTCAGAGGTTGATGGTCGGATTGCACTTTGAACTGGACTCCATACAGATAAGGTTGAAATTTCTGTACCGCCCACACTAGAGCTAGACATTCCCGTTCGACGGTGAAGTAATTCCGTTCGGCGGGTAACAGTTTTCGACTGGCATATGCCACCGGACACAGCACCGAAGGATTATCTCGCCCTTCCTGCAACAGAGTTGCCCCAATCCCTATGTTACTCGCGTCGGTTCTCAGAACAAACGTTTTCTCCAAATCTGGGAGTTGCAGGACTGGCCTATCCACCAACGCCTGTTTCAGCTTCCCATAAGCCTCTTCACAGCTCGGGGTCCAGACTATAGGATCTGGCGATCCTTTCTTCAGGGTTTCGGTTAACGGCGCCCCTATTTCGTTGAACTTCGGAATGAATTTCTGGTAACACCCACACAGAGACAAGAAAGACCTAACATCTTTTTTGGATTTAGGACGGGGTGCGAGACGGACCTTCTCAATATTCTTTTCTTCCGGTACCAGTCCCCCTGGGGTAATAGTATGTCCCAGAAATTCCAAGGATTGATATCCAATCATGCATTTGGCTGGACGGGCGGTTAACCCCTCCTCTTTCAATCTTATGAAGATCTGTTCCAAGGATTTCAGGTGATCATTCAGATTGTCAGACGCGATGAGAATATCATCCATAAACGAGACGACAGAGGGATCCCTTAAAGGGTCTAATAACTTTCTCATCATGCGTGTGAACACATTGGGCGCATTGCTCAGCCCAAAAGGCATCACCTTAAATTCGTAATGGCCGCTCGGAGTACTGAAGGCGAGCATGGGCCGAACCTCAGGCTTCACAGGGATCTGATAATATCCCCGACTTAAATCGATTTTTGAGAAGTACTTTGCCCTATTTAATCTGGCAAACAGTTGATTGGTGTTTGGTAACGGCTCAACTTGGAATGTTGTACAACTGTTTAAATGCCTGTAATCAATACATAAGCGGTGCTCCCCGCTTGGCTTCCTCAACAAGACAACCCCGGCATTATACGGAGAAGTCGAAGGAGTGATGATGTCATCGTCCAGAAGCTTCTGGATTTCAGCTTCCAGGGCCTTCTCTTTCGAAAAGGGCACTGGATATATTTTTTGGCGAACGGGGTCTTGGGTATTCAGAGTCATATCAAACTCGACTAACCCTGTCCGCCCTGGCCGATCGGTAAGAATCTGCTGATGGGACTCCAACAAACGGATGACCAGGTCTGTTTCTTCAGCCGACAGATCAGGATTTATATGTACATCCCTATAGGTTTCCCCAGGGTGTAATGGATACCCCCTATCCGCGTCTTCGCCCGATTCAGTTTCCATCGCGACCGCCATAGTCATGAGTGGGAGAGAAGTACTGTCCGATCGTTCTTCATACTTCTTGAGGAGGTTAATGTGGAAGATTTTGGACTTCCCCCTGATTCGGATGGCATAGTTGGTGCGGGAAACAACCCTTTCCACCGGGAAAGGCCCCTGCCACCCAATCTCGAGTTTATTGGAACCTACTGGAAGTAACAACAGAACCCGATCCCCCACCTTAAGAGACCTATCTTTCGTCCTTCTATTGTAGTAGGCCGCGTGTCTCTTTCTGGCCGCTCTCAGATTCTGAGCTGCCAAAGCCCAACCCGTCTGGAGTTTCTTCTTTAACTCTTCGACGTATTTATATGAGGATACAACTTCTTCGGAAGTTTCTTCCTCTGTCCAACATCTCAATAGGGCTTCTAAGGGACCCTTAATAGGTCTCCCGAATAGTAGAGTGGCTGGTGGCAACCCGGTCGACCCATGGGGAACCTCCCGATAGGCGAACAAGGCGGCTGAGATATACTCATCCCATCTGTCTGGTTTCTCTTGAGCCAGCTTCCGAAGCATGGTCATCAAGGTACCATTAAACCTCTCTACTTGCCCATTAGACTGAGGGTGGTACGGGCTTGTGTGAATGTGGTTAGTCTGGAAGATACGAAAGACTTCTTCCATCAGCTTACCACAGAACTGAGACCCATTGTCCGTTAGGATCTGGTTTGGAAATCCCAACCGAGTAAAGGTCTCCATCAGTGCATCAGCCACTCGCTTAGAGTCGATTGTGGCTAAAGGTATCGCCTCACCCCACATGGAACAGCAATCCACCATCGTAAGAATATACATATTCCTCTTCCTAGTCCGAGGAAGAGGACCAACAAGATCGATGGCAACTCTCTCGAAAGGAGAGTTCATAATGGGCATGTCGCCCAGGATTACTGGAGCCGTCCAGTGTTTTGGTGCCACACGCTGGCACTCTGGGCACGACTTGACATACCGACGCACGTCTCCAGTCATCCCTGGCCAGTAGTAATGGCAGGAAATGCGCTGGAGTGTTGCCCCGACACCCATATGTCCACTGAATGAAATGGTGTGTCCCATATGAAGAAGCTGTTCCCGATAGGCCTTAGGAACTACCAGCTGTCCATGCTGGCGTTCCTCCACTCCGGCTCTCCGGTACAGTAACCGATTCTTCATATAATACTGACCCCGTCTTGGTGGGTCAGACTTTTTTGGCAACTGGTTGAAGCAAGGTTGCAACGTAGCATCCTGGCTTTGAGCAGCTCGTAACTCCCCAGGCAAGGGATTCACGATCAAGGCCGGCGTCTGCTCATCCTCCGATTGAGATCTGGTTTGCATCGCCCCTACGTACATGGGTTCGGTTGGATCCCTAGAAAGACGTAGCGACAACCCAAGATCATTGGGAAGATAGGATCTAGCAGAACGGCTGCCTGTATAGTGCCGGTAACATATTTTGATTTGATGTCTACCTTCGCAATTGGAAGAGACATCGCTACCGCACTCTTTGTCGCCGTTTGAATCTCAATAGATTCCCCGGTTAGCTGCTCCGGGCTCACTAAGTGTGATGAAATTACAGCCTCAAACTGCAGACCGGTGTCATAGAGACACTCAACTGGTTGTCCGTTCACAAGTACCGTTTCTACTACTGGTGGTTTTTCTGAATCATTGTTCCCAAGATCCCTCCCTTCTACTTCCTTGTGAGACCCTTCCCCGGTTTCTACAAGACAAGCAGCATAGTGAGAGTCTTTCTGTTTACGCCGGCAATCAACCGTATTGTGTGTGGGAGATTTGCAATAGGCGCACCACTTTTCACTCCACTTTCTTTTAGGAGATCCAGGTGGACTCTTACCAGAGGGTTTCTTAATAGGAACTTTCTCGAAAGGATCCTCCTTCTTGGTGTGAGCTGTTTTAGGGTTCTTCTTCTTTCCAGACCAGGTGTCTGGTGGTCGGGGATTGGGTTGTGACAATTCCCCATTATCCCCATGAGCCAGCACATACCTTTCCGCCAATGTGTTGACTATGTCTAACCTTTCTGCCCCATTTTCAAGCAAGAAGGTTTGCAATGGCTTAGGCATCATCCTCTTCATTTGGTCCACGACCACTAATTCTTCCAAACTTTCATAGTCGTTAGAAAAACCAGCTAATGACATCCACTTCAAAAGGTAAGACTTCAGTCTGACACTGTAGGCTGCGAACATCTCTCCTGGCTCTCTCTTCGACTTTCTGAACTGCTGTCGGTATGTATGGGCTGTCATCTGGAACCTTTTCAATAATGCTTTTTCCAGAGCCTCATAGTTATTCTCCATACCAGGTGGCAACCTTGAGTAGACTTCGTACGCGGTCCCCCTCAGGCCCTGTGAGAGTTTCAAGTTCCATTTCCCACGTTCCAATCCCATAGCCAAAGCCATCGACTGAAATCTGTGAAGATACTGGTCGATCTTATCTTTGTGTTCATCGAACGGGAGTAATGGGAACTTCATTGCCTGATATGGACCGCCACCAGAAGTTGTTGAGTCCGGTAGAACTGTGCCTCCCACTGCACCCTCGCTTTCCTTGGCAGTTTGAGCTCTAAGCTCCAACTCCCTCATGCGGAACTCATGGTCTCTGACGGCCTGCTCGGCCTCCCTTTTCTTGGCTTCGCGCACAGCCTGTCTGAAGTCTCTTTCCACTTCCTGCACATATTTCTGTAACTCCGCTCCATCATAGCCCATCTCACGCCCTGTAGCCTGTACGTCAGCGACATTAAACCCAGCTGATGCCATCCTAAACTCAGAGGGTAAGGGAAGAGGTAATTGTCTATTAAATTGCACTCACAAGTACACAACAAGTTACATTACACGACCACAACACGTCGTATGTCGGTCAGTCTGTGTCAGGAAGAGTATAGACAATAGCCAGGCACGGTAGGCAGAACCTATTAATAGTAGACAAGGATATCTGTCCCCTATCACTAAATCAGCCAGAACTCCACCAGGATTTCAAATATCCCGCGACGTGCCCCCAGAAATTGTAACAAGCTACGTGGAGGGTCCCAAATAGCCCTATCACAATATTTCAAAATTATTCTCTTTATAGTCCTGGCTGGGATAGGTCTTTACCTGCCAACCCTCCTCCGTTTTCCCCGGACTCACTGTCACTCTTTCTTTCGACCTAAGGACCTATTTCCTGCCGTGTTCTTCTGGCTGATCCATATATATAACACAGTGCTCGTTGGAATAAACTAAAACTTGATTTATTAAATCAATACAGGACAGCACAGAAAAACATCAAGGCAGTTAACACAGAAAGTTCTAAACAGACACAACACAGATAAAGTTCAGGCACAGAGCCTCAGGTTGCCATAGTCACAGACCCAGCTTCATATACTGTCCGATCTGTCCACATACATCTCACCACGTGTGCCAGAATCTCCTTCCTTCCCGGTACTTGGGTGTAAGTTCAACAGGCTTCTGTAGAATCAAATCCACTGGTTTTTGAGGACTTCCATTGAATTATGGTTTCCCATAATGGGAATTGTTCATGGAATTAACATAGATAGGTGTCTTTCAATGTCCGGTACAAAATGGGTATGCCGGATAATCATGCGTAGACTCAGCCTAGAAATCAACTGCTCTCGGGCCTATGTCACTGAAAGGACCCGAGATGCACCATTACTGCAAATTGTCATTTTCTCATGGTATGCAGGATAATCATGCGTAGACTCAGCCCAGAATTCAACTGCTCTCGGGCCTATGTCATTTCCTCAAGATATGCCCTTGCCTCTCTCTCAGAGTTAGGCACACCATGTGTGATATGGCTAATACATTGACCTGGCTTCATCAGACGTATTTGGCTCTAGCACAGAAGCTGTGTGGATACTGTCCGATTTAGTCACGTCCAACAGAAAAGGACCCTGGAGATGACAAACAATATCGAGCGACTGGGTTGACTCATGCATCACACAATCCTGAGGACCAATAGGGTCTCAGTTACTACATTTGACATATAGGATCTCTACCCAATGTATTATATACAATACCCGAATGAATGGGCCTGACCTGTCAGGTAGCCCCTGGATTGGCTACATCCGGGCTTGAGTAGACCTCCAGCTTGTAGATGTCAGGTTGTCCACCCTAGGAACGTTTTGTCTACAAGACACACTTTCCACACTCATACCAAGCCTTTATTATTATTGGGCACATTCATTTCCATGCTTTCCTCTCACTTGCAAACCATGCCTTTCTCGCAACCAAGATCTTGTGGTGTGGTGCGCCTAGTAATCTGGGTGTTTCTCCCCGTTAACTAAATATAGTATAGTAGTGGGGTTATATGGCACACCGTGTAGTTCCCCATTCCCAGCAAGAATATGAAAGAAGATACTACCCCTCCCGGCCGCCGCTCTCGACTGAGCTGTCGCCCCAATGTACCGGCATTGCCCTGCACAAGCCATAGTGTAGATGAGTTCAGGTTCTCTCAGTGAGATAGAGGAGTCCATTATCCTCCCGACATCATCCTATCGAGTGACAGACGAAAGAGATAGTCCTGTGGCTAGCCTCTTCTGGCTCAAGAAGATAGATCATAGATTACCATAGCTATCCAATGATGATATTTCACAGAAAGATGACAATATGCCCAATTCAAGCCGTAGAAAGAAAGATAGCAACAGCTCATCTGACGCCAAGAACAAATGAAATCCTCTGTGGAGATATATTGTTCAGATTCACTTCCCCGGCTATTCCCAGAACAAAACACCTAGTTAGATTGCCAACGGTCAACCAACTCTTCATTTGTTATGATTGGCTTTTCGCCAATTCATCTTCCCCTCGAGACAAAATACATTTATAAGTCCAGGTCTGGCTGGACCACCCACAACTCAAGTATTACCTTTCTACTACCTCAGTAGTATGTTGCACCTCTGTCGTAATCTTTAAATCACTTGACATGCTGCAACTATCAAACGGTAGGTGTTGGCATGGCCATCAATTGACCAGCAGCCGCACCAGTGCACATTTGACGCAAGGCGTTCCATCGGGTCTACCCGAAAGGAAAGACAAATATATACTCGCTCCATGTAAAGATTGTGGTATGAAGATAACCCAAAGAACCATCTTTCATGGAGATTTGAGCGAACAAGAGAACTGAGAGCTTCCGAAAGCCGTTTCCCCCTGTTTACCCAAAATAAAAGAATGCATAAGGACATGGGCCACTGGCGTTTCGCTACAAGCACACACATAGTGTGAGAGACGTAAGATGGTGCATCATGGTGGAAATGACCATGTGTTCACATGCATCCACTGTGGACGAACATTTACAGCACGAATTGGCCTTATCAGCCACATTCGCCACCGCCATGGGTTTTAGTTATTATGTCTTTGAAGCACAATGTACCAAACTATCGTCTGTCAAGACGGAAAGGTGCCAATAGTATGGTCATATGGTGTCAGGTCTTAGTCAGATATGACTGAGCTATTGTATGACAGTAGACGGTACTACCTACTATCTGTTAGCTCAGAATGTTGGATGGCGCTCACCAAACTTGACACCCCACATTGTGCCAACGGCTTCGGATGGAGGAGTTCCATTGGGAGGGTACAAGCCTTACCCTAGTGTGAGGAAATGCAACTTAAAGACTAAATGTCATGGCAGGGCAGACCAGCCCTTAAGCCCTGCTCGTCAACTGATCTAGGATAGTAGCTCCAATAGGCTGCTTTGCTGATCCAGCAGCTTCTGCAGCTTGTCTTGTTCCAGATGTATTGGTAGTACCTTAAATCTGGAGTAAACTAGGCAGGCAGAGAGAGGGATCATGCTGCATTGGCAACACATCATCTTTAAACTCAGCCCAGGCTTTGTGTTATGGCGAGGTATAACTCCATTTTACAAACTATCATCTGTCATGACGGCAAGGTGCCAGTAAGCCAGTCAGTCGTTATGGTCACAAGTTGTACACAGGTACTTCACAAGGGTTCTATCATTCTGGTGTCCGTAGCTTTTAATTCTTATATTGTTTAGCATGTACTCATAGTAACAAAAGGCATGGTTCTTGGAAGAAGAAGAAGCAGGGGGCTGACTAATACGATGGTTGAAACTGGACATTAAAGATGCATCATCTTCTTCGTTCATTCAAAATGTTTGGTTTGGACGTAGATGCATTGTACCTGTTTACAGCAGAGTTGCAATATTTGCCCCTTTCAGCGGATTCATCTGACTTCTTCAGGTGTTTATTGACCGGGTTAACCCTCTCAGGATTAAAGATACTCAGGGTATGAAAATATATGGGGCAGGGGGCTGGCAAAGAACTAAGCATCTTTCCAGTAGGTTGTGACGAGAGCAGTGTTCTGAGTAGGACTTGCTACATGATGAGTGTGTCCTTTCATCTGTACATATTTCCTGACTATTGCTGATCAATACCCGTGGATTTATTTACTCATCATCATGTGCCATGCCGATAAACATAGGCAATCATGTTTTGCCACCTCATGCAATCACCAGAGTTGTGGATCAGCTCAGTATTCGTGTATCTACCATACGACATGGCCAAGCCATCCAGGTATTTACTTCTCTGCCTTCCCCTTGTTTCCTTCCCCTCGATCTTGCCAGTTGTCACTAAGTTCTCCAATTTATTGAATATGTTACTGTTATACATGTACAGTAATAGAGATGGCATCTGCACATGGATTTTATGTTTATTAGAGTAGATACTTGGTGGAATAATTGTTGTGTTTCTAGGTGAGACATTAGTGGAGCAATTGTTGTGTTTCTAGGTGAGACACTTAATGGAACAATTGTTTTGTTTTTAGGTGGAGTACCAGGTCGATGGATTTCTTGAGAAGAACAGGGATACAGTTCTGGAGGAGCAGATTAACACACTCAAAGCCAGTGAGGTGAGTGATGGATGAGTGGGTGTCAACATTGAACAGTAATGGATGAGTGGGTGTGAACATTGAACAGTGATGTCTGGGTGTGGGAATGGATTGACTAGTTTAACAATAGAAGTATTAGTATGTTGGAGAAATGGATGTGTGAATTTGGGAATAGACTGGCTAGTTTATAATGGAAAAGTAAAATATGTAAGTGAGTGGGAGAAATGGATGCGTTGATTTGGGAGTAGATTGGCTAGTTCATAATGGAGATGTGCAGGTCCGTGTGGCAGAATGGATAAGAACGTGTGTTCTTAAACATCTGGTGTGCTGATCCAAAGTAAGCGGTTCAACCCCTACATCGGACAGCTGGACTAAAATGTTGACCTGTTGCCCTTGACTTGAGAATATTAATTACAAGTACTTCTGAAGTCGGAGTGGGTTCGCCTAATGGCGAAGGACACTGTTAATAGGGAAAGCTAACCCACACGCAAAATTCAGTCCATCACTACTATAAATAGTGTTATGGACTATGCTTAAGCTCAAAGCAAGCGAGTGCAAAAAAAAAAATGGAGATGTAAAATATGTGAGTGAGTGGGAGAAAAGGATGTGTGAATTTGAGAGTACATTGGCTAGATTATATTAAAGAAGTAAAATATGTGAGTGAGTGGGAGAAATGGATTGGCTAGTTTGTAATTATTTCAAATATATTGGGTCATTAATTACCAACAATGGTGACACAATGAAGGAAATTAAAAGAAGAATATCTATTGCTCTTCAGAAACTAAAACAACTGAATAAATTTTGGAGGGGGAAATTTAGAGCTATACAAATTAGATTTTTAAGAGCATGCATCTTTCCCATTGCAACATACACCTGTGAGACCTGGGCACTTACTAATAAAGGTGAGCAGCACGTAAGTCCTTTGAATATAAATGTTATCAATGGGCTCTAAGAGTATCTTTCTATCACACTTTTGGGGGTTTCATTTGAAGCCCACCCATAACATGGGTGAAAGAACATGTAAGGCAGATAACTGAGAAGGGATGTTATCTCTGATGCCATTCAAAACTTTACATGCAAATCTATATTATTTTATAAACATTATTGCACATATTTTCTATTTCTGTTCTTGTCCTCCCTACACTACAGTATGAACTGGTAGCGGAGCTGTTCGTGGAAGATAGTGCAGGAGGAGGTGCAACAGCACCCCCAGCTAAAAGAGGCAGGTCTTCATCAACCACCCAACCAGTGAAAGCTCAACCAAAAGCTGGAAACAAACAGCACAAGAAAACAGTCGGCTCACAAGTAAGTTGTCTGTTTGTGAAGTGTTCTTACTGTCTCTTTGGGGATACAATGGTATAAAGATGTTCTAACTTGAACAGTACAGGTTTTCTAGTGTTCTTACTTTCTCTTTGGGGACACAATGGTGTAAAGATGTTCTAACTTGAACACTACAGGTTTTCAAGTGTTCTTACTTTCTCTTTGGGGACACAATGGTGTAAAGATGTTCTAACATGAATAGTACAGGTTTTCAAGTGTTCTTACTTTCTCTTTGGGGACACAATGGTGTAAAGATGTTCTAACATGAATAGTACAGGTTTTCAAGTGTTCTTACTTTCTCTTTGGGGACGCAATGGTGTAAAGATGTTCTAACTTGAACAGTACAGGTTTTCAAGTGTTCTTACATTCTCTTTGGGGACGCAATAGTGTAAAAGTGTTCTAACTTGAACAGAACAGGTTTTCATTCAGTCAGGGGTCATTTTATTCAATCAATTAATCAGGTGCCATCTCCACAATGAAGGTTTGTTGCAATGTATCTCCAATGCTGTCTATCTCTCACCCTGACTGTACGTTCTGTCAGATTGTAGTTGTCCTTCTCTTGATGTTATCTTTCCACTTGTACCGTTGTCTACCTCTTGCTCACTTGCCTTCAACCTTACCCTCCAGTATGGTTTTTATAAGATTGTTGAGTCTTTCAGTGTGGCCAAAATATTTCACTTGCCTCTTTTTTTATTTCTTTCCTTTATTACAAATGAACAAACCTGGATATGCAAAAGAATATTTTCATATGCTTAATTTGAATCAAGAAGAAATTAAGAATAGATCGCATAATTTATTGCTTGGTATATTTTGCTTTATTTCATCAAGTTCACGTTATAGAAGCCAATCAGGCCAACTCTTGCCTCTTCTTCTGGGAACCTGGCCTTTCATCACTGTTCTTTCCAAGACAAACAAACAAACTTTATTTTCAAAGGGTCACAAATTGGGCACACAGGCCCGCCTTATTGGATCACTGACACAGACACTGACATTTAGACAGCTGAAAATATTAGTTCCCAAGACATGATGCTGTTAATGGGCCAGGTTTCTTCCATGTTCAGATCTTGTATAATGTCAGTATTTTTCATGTTCTTGGTCCATGATATTCTGAGAACTGTTCTCTAATGTTTAAGTTAAAAAAGCAAACCTGACTGTTCTTCTTAAGTGATTGTAAAATGATCCATGACTTGCGCCCCTATGTTGCCACACAAAAGATGTATGTTCTCAAAAGTTGTACTTTGATTTGTTGGCTGTGTTGTGCCTTAGGATCTTAATAACATTGTATGTTTTATTATGTACTATCTAGCCTGCTCTATGGCAATTGGGTTACGAATGCAATTTGTAACCCCGCATACCTTGTTCGAAATACAGCTGTGGGTGATTTGGAAGCAGACCGTATTGCCCTAGTTTCCATACAAAGGTATGAGTGCTGGTCGTTCAGAAAGCAACGGCAAACTACTGAACCTAAACTTGGCAAAAAATCACAAACAGCCAAAAGATACTGGGGTTGACTGCGATGTCCTGTAAAGGATATGCAGCTGACTTTACTTTTATGTACTATGTTTGTTTCAGTTTCGGGACTCTTTGGGTGCCTTGATGGAAACACTGAATGCTACAACTCCACATTACATTAGGTGCATCAAGCCAAATGATCTGAAAGAGGCTTTTCTGTAAGTATTTGATCCAGTCTTCATTTATAACAGTTTTATTGATTGGAATGGAGGATAATCTAGATCACACTTGAAACTGTTAATCAATGTTCTGTTTTGATCATTAAGTGAATTGTAGGTCTGCTTGTAATGAATCTCAAACAAAGATGAGGGAGATCTTTATTCCCTGTTGGAGTGTCCTATCTTTTCCTATCTCTCACACACCAAGTTGTCCTCTCTCTCACACACACCATGCTGTCTTATCTCACACATACCAAGCTGTCCTCTCACACACACACCAAGCTGTCCTCTCTCTCACACACCAAGCTGTCCTCTCTCTCACACACCAAGCTGTCCTCTCTCTCACACACAGCAAGCTGTCCTTATTTTCCTATCTGACACACACCAAGCTGTCCTCTCTCACACACCAAGCTGTCCTCTCTCTCACACACCAAGCTGTCCTCTCTCTCATACACCAAGCTGTCCTCTCTCTCTCACACACCAAGCTGTCCTCTCTCTCACACATCAAGCTGTCCTCTCTCTCACACACCAAGCTGTCCTCTTTCTCACACACCAAGCTGTCCTCTCTCTCACACACCAAGCTGTCCTCTCTCTCACACACCAAGCTGTCCTCTCTCTCACACACCAAGCTGTCCTCTCACACACCAAGCTGTCCTATCTGTCACACACCAAACTGTCCTATCTCTCAGACACAAAACTTTCCTTATTTTCCTATCACTCAAGCACCAAGCTGTCCTGTCTCTCACACACCAACTGTCTTTTCGCTCACTCACCAAGCGGTCCTATCTCTCACACACCAAGCTGTCCTATGTCTTGTAACCTGTTAATATTGTTATTAAGAAGGTCAAGAGTTTTAAACAGTGACATCACAGGGCAGATGAATACGGTGACATCATAAGGACAGTTTAAAGATGACTGTCCCACTTTTGACATGCACCAAAGAGGAGCATTGTTCTGTTATCCATTTTTTAAAATCATTGAATTGATGAAAACTATAGAAATTCATCGGCAGAAAAGGTCCAGTATGGTGATGCGTGCTTGTCAGTCCAGCAAGTATATGAGTGGAGTAGGAAGTTTCAAAATGGCATGACTTCTGATACAAACTGTTCACGACAGGGTCAGGCACACAGAGTAGTGACCCCAGACTCTATTTTTCTACAGGAATCCAAGCACTTTATCTGCGCTGGAGGACTTGCATTGAGCACAGTGGTGACTACATCGAAAAATGAGATACTGTTCTTTACGTTTTCAGAAGATATTCACCCGCAAACAAATAATTAAGGTTTTAATTTGAAGCCCCTCATACCTAAACCCATTGAGGAAACCTGACCAACCTAGTCCTGATCCCATTCCGTCAGTGCTGTGCTGTACCATGACCTGGTTACATACTAATACGCCTGTCTACAGATGTGAATATCTAGTAGAATTCCTTGCTCACTCCTGCTGGTGTCTGGGCTTGGAGAGGGGAAGGAGAGCTCCGTAGCATGGTCAGGAGATACAATATTACCCCGATAGATATAAGTCTTTTTCTACATTTAGGTGACCTGATTGCTAATGCATCAGGCTGAAGAGTTAAAACTCTAGAGGATTCACAACCAAATAAACAACCAACCACCCAACCAACCACCCAGTAAACCACCCAACCAACCACCCATTCTTCCAATGAACCACCCAGTCAACCAACCACTCAAACAACCAACCACCCAACCAACCACCCATCCAACCACCCAACCAACCACCCAACCTACCATCCAGTCAACCACCCAATCAACCAGCCAACCAACCACCCAGCCAACCACCCATCACCCACCCAATCAACCCCAAAACCAACCACCCAATCAACCAAGTGAATTGGTTGATAACATTTTATTTGTACAATTCAGGCTGACTGTGGTTTTGATTATATTTTGCTAGGTTTGAGCCCAAGAGAGCAGTGGAACAGCTGAGAGCTTGTGGTGTACTGGAGACCATACGTATCAGTGCTGCTGGATATCCTTCTAGGTAATGGGATATCTGAGAGAGAGGGAGGGGGAGAGAGAGAGAGAGAGAGAGAGAGAGAGAGAGAGAGAGAGAGAGACCATACATATCAGTGCTGCTGGATATCCTTCTAGGTAATGGGATATCTGAGAGAGAGGGAGAGAGAGAGAGAGAGAGAGAGAGAGACCATACATATCAGTGCTGCTGGATATCCTTCTAGGTAATGGGATATCTGAGAGAGAGAGAGAGAGAGAGAGAGAGAGAGAGAGAGAGAGAGAGACCATACATATCAGTGCTGCTGGATATCCTTCTAGGTAATGGGATATCTGAGAGAGAGAGAGGGAGGGAGACCATATGTATCAGTGCTGCTGGCTATCCTTCTAAGTAATGGGATATTTGAGAGAGAGAGAGAGAGAGAGAGACCATACGTATCAGTGCTGCTGGATATCCTTCTAGGTAATGGGATATTTGAGAGAGAGAGAGAGAGAGAGAGAGAGAGACCATACGTATCAGTGCTGCTGGATATCCTTCTAGGTAATGGGATATTTGAGAGAGAGAGAGAGAGAGAGAGAGAGACCATACGTATCAGTGCTGCTGGATATCCTTCTAGGTAATGGGATATTTGAGAGAGAGAGAGAGAGAGACCATACGTATCAGTGCTGCTGGATATCCTTCTAGGTAATGGGATATTTGAGAGAGAGAGAGAGAGAGAGAGAGAGAGAGAGACCATACGTATCAGTGCTGCTGGATATCCTTCTAGGTAATGGGATATTTGAGAGAGAGAGAGAGAGACCATGCGTATCAGTGCTGCTGGATATCCTTCTAGGTAATGGGATATTTGAGAGAGAGAGAGAGAGAGAGAGAGACCATACGTATCAGTGCTGCTGGATATCCTTCTAGGTAATGGGATATCTGAGAGAGAGAGGGAGAGAGAGAGAGGAGGGGAAGGGAGACCATACATATCATTGCTGCTGGCTATCTTTCTAGGTAATGGGATATTTGAGAGAGAGAGAGAGGGAGGGGGGAAGGGGAGACTATTCGTATCAGTGCCACTGGTTATCCTATGTAATGGGATATTTGAGAGGTAGTGAGAGGGAGAGGGGGGGGGGGTGAGGGAGACTATACATATCAGTTCTGCTTGTTATCCTTCTAATTGAGTAGAGTTGAGTTGAGTAGAGCTGAGTTGAGTCAAGAACCGACATCACAGCACTTGGGACATTCCCATGCATGATCCATCCTCACTTTCAACAGCCAGCAAAGAGTCCCAATACTAAAGTTACCAGTTGCATCTGATTATTCATTTTAGGCTGAGTGTTTATATAAGTTAACTGTATTTGTTTTACAGGTGGACATACGCAGAGTTCTTCCAGCGCTACCGTGTTTTAGCCAAGTCCAGACATATCCACAAGCAGGACATGCGTAAGACTTGTGAGGCAATCCTGCCTGCTCTCATCGCTGTAAGTCTGTCTTTGACGAGGTCTTATTTGAAACTTTGGAGTGAGCTCTTACAGGATATAATCTTTGGTGCAGGATTGTTTGAAACTTTAGTGTTAACTCTTACAGGACATAATGTTTAATGCAGGATTATTTGGATCTTTAGGGTTAACTCCCACAGAACATAATGTTTAGTGAAGAATTGTTTGAAACTTTGGGGTTAACACTTACAGAACATAATGTTTAGTGCAGGATTGTTTGAATATTTAGGGTTAACTCGTGCAGGACATAATGTTTAGTACAGGATTGTTTGAATCTTTAGGGTTAACTCTTACAGAACATAATGTTTAATGCAGAATTGTTTGAAACTTTGGGGTTAACACTTACAGAACATAATGCTTAATGCAAGATTGTTTGAATATGTAGAGTTAACTCTTGCAGGACATAATGTTTAGCGCAGGATTGTTTGACACTTTGGAGTACCAAAATATCTAGTTGCAAACTCTCTGTCTCTACAGGATGATGACAAGTACCGTTTTGGCAAGACCAAGATCTTCTTCCGAGCCGGTCAGGTGGCCTACCTGGAGAAGCTGCGAGCTGACAAGCTGCGAGCTTGTGGCATCATGATTCAGAAGCATATTAGAGGATGGCTGCAGCGACGGAAGTACCAGCGCATCCGCAAGTCTGTCCAGCTGGTGCAAACATATGGTAGAGGGCTGTTGGCCAGGAGGTAAGATGGGCCAAGTTGGACGTCATTCAGTGTTTGTGTGCATCATCAAGAGCTGTGGTGGCGTAGTGGTTAGTATGCTGGCCTGCCATGTCAGTGGTCTGGGTTCAAACCCCAACAGAGACTGGCTTATGATTTTCTGACCAGTACAGCTCTGGGAGCCAAGGTGGTGTAGTGGCTAGGTGCTCGCTTGCTGGCCCGGTAGTGATGGGTTTGATTCCACGTCAGGGAAGATTTCTAAAATTAATCTGGGCTTCCAGGTCGACCCAAACTAAAATGGGTACAGAATTGTCTTGGGACATAAAGGTAGCCCACGTGATACTCACCACATCACTTATCTAACGCTCATTCATTCATTCACTCACTCACTCACTCACTCACCCACTCCACTCCACTCCACCCCACCCCACTCATTCATTCATTCATTCATTCAGTATCATGTTCTTTGCAGAACTTTGCTCTCATAACAACCTTCCGGAAAACTTCTCGGTCATAAGCAAGATGTCCTGCATCCGATACACCCATCTGGAGATCATCTGCCACATCCTGTTCCCATCTTCTCTTTGGCCATCCTCGTCCTCTCTTCCCAGGCATATACCTCTCCATGATTGTTCTCTCCAAACTTTCATGATGTTTCAAGTGTCCAAACTATTTAAATTTTCTTTGTTTTATCGTATTCAGTAGCCAGCCTTCTTCAATATTCAGATCTTATTAAAATTCATTTATGTGCTGTTCAGCTTGTTTCTTTCATGGTTGTTAGGGTTTCTTGACAAGTTTTGCAGAAGGTAGTTTGCTGTTGTGCTGATTGGTCTATAGAAAGATGGGTTTAGCATCATATGCTCAATAGTTGTTAGGACATGTAATATTGCCCTTTCACAGCTCTGGGTTTGACCCAGCTTCATAAAATGGGTAACGGTCAATTTTAAGAATTGTCTGGGAAGGAAAGTTGATCTCATATGTTGTGGCCTAGAATATGTGAAGGTATAGTGAAGGTATTAATGTACAAAAACATGATGCCACCAGAAAACTTGGTGACAACTGGCAACACTGAGGGGAAAAGAACAAGGGGGAAGGCAAAGAAGTAAATATCTGGATAGCTTGGCCACATGGCATGGTTGAGACAAGGACACAGAGTTTATCCTCGACTCTGGTGATTGTGTGAGATGGTGAAATATGATTACCTAAGCTTATTGGCATGGCACTTGATGATTGATGAGTAGGTTTATTGCAAAGTTTAATTGGGTGGATCATGGGTTGGTTATTTAGGCATATTGAGAGGTTTAGTCGGGTGGTTTGTGAGTGGGTGGTTTAGTTATATTGTAGAGTTTAGTCAAGTGGATTGTGCTTGGGTGGTTTAGTTATATTGTTGAGTTTAGTCAAGTGGATTGTGCTTGGGTGGTTTAGTTATATTGTGGAGTTTAGTCAAGTTGATTGTGGGTGGGTGATTTAGTTATATTGTGGAGTTTAGTCAAGTGGATTGTGGGTGGGTGGTTTAGTTATATTGTGGAGTTTAGTCAAGTGGATTGTGGGTGGGTGGTTTAGTTATATTGTGGAGTTTAGTCAGGTGGATTGTGGGTGGGTGGTTTAGTTATATTGTGGAGTTTAGTCTGGTGGATTGTGGGTGGGTGGTTTAGTTATATTGTGGAGTTTAGTCAAGTGGATTGTGGGTGGGTGGTTTAGTTATATTGTGGAGTTTAGTCAAGTGGATTGTGCTTGGGTGGTTTAGTTATATTGTAGAGTTTAGTCAAGTGGATTGTGGGTGGGTGGTTTAGTTATATTGTGGAGTTTAGTCAAGTGGATTGTGGGTGGGTAGTTTAGTTATATTGTGGAGTTTAGTCAAGTGGATTGTGCTTGGGTGGTTTAGTTATATTGTAGAGTTTAGTCAGGTGGATTGTGGGTGGGTGGTTTAGTTATATTGTGGAGTTTAGTCAAGTGGATTGTGGGTGGGTAGTTTAGTTATATTGTGGAGTTTAGTCAAGTGGATTGTGCTTGGGTGGTTTAGTTATATTGTGGAGTTTAGTCAAGTGGATTGTGGGTGGGTAGTTTAGTTATATTGTGGAGTTTAGTCAAGTGGATTGTGGGTGGGTGGTTTAGTTATATTGTGGAGTTTAGTCAAGTGGATTGTGGGTGGGTGGTTTAGTTATATTGTGGAGTTTAGTCAAGTGGATTGTGGGTGGGTGGTTTAGTTATATTGTGGAGTTTAGTCTGGTGGATTGTGGGTGGGTGGTTTAGTTATATTGTAGAGTTTAGTCAAGTGGATTGTGGGTGGGTGGTTTAGTTATATTGTGGAGTTTAGTCAAGTGGATTGTGGGTGGGTGGTTTAGTTATATTGTGGAGTTTAGTCAAGTGGATTGTGGGTGGGTGGTTTAGTTATATTGTAGAGTTTAGTTAGGTTGATTGTGGGTGGGTAAATAAATAAATAAATGTTTTGCATATCCTTTACAGGACGTCATTGTCAACATCAGCATCTTTCAGCTGTATGTTGATTTCTTGGCAAGATTACGCTTAGTAGTTTGCCATTGCTTTCTGAGCGGCCGGTTCATTATCCCGCAAGTCACGAGCGAGGGTCGAACCACTTCCAATTCTCACCTCGCTGCGAGACCCTGCATGGATAAACAGGATTACAGTGAAAGTGTTGTAACCCCTCAGCCAGAGAGACCGGCTGTGGGTGGGTAGTTTAGTTATATTGTAGAGTTTATTCAGCTTGATTGTGGGTGGGTAGTTTAGTTATATTGTAGAGTTTAGTCAGGTGGATTGTGGGTGAGTGGTTGTATTGTAAAGTTTAGTCAGGTGGGTTGTGGGTGGGTAGTTTAGTTATATCATAGAGTTTAGTCAGGTAGATAGTAAGTGGATGGCTTAGTTATACGGTAGAGTTTAGTCAGGTGGGTTGTGGATGGATAGTTTAGTTATATTGTAGAGTTTAGTCAGGTGGATTGTGGATGGATGGTTTAATTATTTGGTAGAGTTTAGTCAGGTGGATTATGGGTGGGTAGTTTAGTTAAATTTTAGAGCTTAGTCAGTGCCTTTGCTGATCACCATTATTCATGTCGACCTTGACAGACATGCTGATTTCCTGCGGAAGACAAGAGCTGCCATTCGTATCCAGGCCAGATGGAGAGGTTATCGGCTGCGTAGAAAGTTCAACACCATCCATTCAGCAGTTGTTGTGCTCCAGGTACGAAGCTTTAAATCATTATCATCATCATCATATGCCAATGCCAGCTGGCATAGGTGTTTTCTCTCTCCCCTCAAATCTAGAGCTTGGTGTTCTGGATCAAATCTGCTGATATCCCTCCATGCCACCATCTCAGTCCATCCATTGTCATTTCTTTCAGTCTGCCTCTACTTCTTCCTCTCCTGCCACTGATTTTTTTCCTGTCATTACAATGTTTTCCAACACCCTTATTTGCATTATAGTTGTACATAATGTTGTACTTTCATTAGCCTTTTTCAGGCAATCATTGGTGGTTATTTTAGCAGTTTAAATATTCCACTATTTAAAATAACAGATAACATTTTGGTACCTTAAACCAACTGTGATGTCCCATGAAACAAAAAATGTTGCTTATCCTTTGCAGTTGTAAGGGAGGGGAAGTTGGAAGTTAAATGAAACTGTGTTGGACATTGAGGCCGTGAGAGGAGAGTGAACCTAACTGGAAAATGAGACAGTTTTCCAATGTGTTGCGGTCACATTTGTGAGATGCGTAAGATTTGATAGCCATGACCTGTATGTTTGCTACGCCACAGTAGTCAGAACTGTTTAAGTGTGTGGGTACCAGTTATATTTGTATATAATGTTCCACTTTCATTATCAGTGGCATGGAGACGTCAATGTTGGATGCTGGTTATATTTGTTTATAAGTTCCACTTTCATTAATAATGACATGGAGATGTCAGTGTTGGATACCGGTTATATTTGTATATAATGTTCCACTTTCATTAACAACGGCATGGAGACGGAGGTGTGGTCGAAAGGATAAGAGCACTCACACTTAAACTTCTGGTGCTCTGGTGGTGATATAGGGGGGTTCAACACCTACACCTACATCTGGTGGTGATGTAGGGGGTTCAACACCTACACCTACCTCTGGTGGTGATGTAAGGGGGGGGGGGGGGGGGTTCAACACCTACACCTACATCTGGTGGTGATGTGGGGGGGGGGGGGGGGTTCAACACCTCCACCGACATTGAGTTGGCCTTAAACATTGACTTCTTGTTCGAAAAGCAAAGATAAACTACTGAATGTAAAATTGCCTACACAATCAACCAGGGATTGATGGCAACATCCTACAAAGTATATGTATTTTTTGTGTGTGTGTGCCCTCGCTTGCTTTTGAACTCAAGCGTAGTTTAGACACACTACTTCCAGTAGAGCTGGACTGAATTTTGCCCATTAACAGTGTCCCTCACCATCAAGGCGAATCCACTCTGACTTCAGAGGTACTTGTAATTTACGTCCCCAAGTCAAGGATGAGGGGTCAACATTTTAGTTCAACAGTCCAATGCAAGGGTGGAACCCCTTACCTCAGCATCAGCACACCGGATGTTTAAGAACAGCCGTTCTTATCCATTTGGCCATGCTGACCTGCAAGTACATATATAACACAGAAATATAAATTGGAGAACCCCTTGAGACCAATAAGACAGTCCATAAATAAACAATACACACAACACACATGTTTTGTTTGGTGCTCATAAAAGTAAGAAGAAGGAAGTAGAGACTAGAGGATGCACTAGACAACATAAAAATTGAAAGCTGTAGTTATCGACCGGGATTTGAACCAAAGTACTTGCAACATTTAAAAAATATACTTTCATTAGTCTTTATTGACTTTCCTTCTATACTAACATAATAATAATTTAAAAAAGAATAAAATGACAAGTAGCTATGACTTATCTTAAGGCAGCAGTATCTATCTACCTTTCAGGCACACGTTCGAGCGATGTTTGCCAGGAGACGGTACACAGAACTCCTGCGGCGACACAAAGCGGTCATCCTACAGAAGAACATACGTGTGTTCCTACAACGACGCAAGTTCAAGCGAGTCATGCGGGGCATTGTTCTTGTACAGAGTCACTACAGGAGACGCAAGGCTCGGCTGCAATTCAAGATACTCAAGGTATGTCGTAGACTGACTCATGGCATGGACAGTGTGTCTCATGGAGGTGACAGTTTGGGAATGTTTTCTTATATGAGGTGTATGTAAAAGGTAATTTAATTAGTATGGTGGTATACACTTGTTTACTTTAACAACACAACTACATATCAACATTATTCCCATTGTAATGCTTTCCATTAGAAGCCACGCAGTCTTGGAGATGTTTACCCCATTGTAATGCTTTCCATTAGAAGCCACACAGTCTTGGAGATGTTTATCCCATTGTAATACTTTCCGTTAGAAGCCACACAGTCTTGGAGATGTTTATCCCATTGTAATGCTTTCCATTAGAAACCACACAGTCTTGGAGATGTTTATCCCATTGTAATGCTTTCCATTAGAAGCCACGCAGTCTTGGAGATGTTTATCCCATTGTAATGCTTTCCGTTAGAAGCCACACAGTCTTGGAGATGTTTATCCCATATAATGCTTTCCGTTAGAAGCCACACAGTCTTGGAGATGTTTATCCCAATACTGCAAGCCGATGCTGCCTCTGCCTCGTCTTTCTCTTCCTCCTTTTATTCTTTCTCTTCCCCCTCCTCACCTTCCTCCTCCTTCTTCTCCTTCTCCTCTGCCTCCTCCTTCTCCTCCACCTCCTCCTTCTCCTCCTCCTCCTCCTCCTCCTCCTCCTCCTCCTCCTCCTTCTGCTGACACACCAAGCCGCACAATATAAACTAAAGCAAAAAGATAAATCCTTTGAGCCTAAATACACAACACAGATATTCCAACAGTAATTTAAATTGTCTGCCACAGTAATTTAAAACCAGCTCATCATCATCAAGTGCCGTGCCGGCTGGCGTAGGCGTTCATGGCTCTCCACAGATCTCGGTCTTTGGTTTTCTGGATCAACTCTGCTGCTGATATTCCTCCATGCCACCGTCTCAATCCATCCAGCATCACTTCTCTTGGTCTACCTCTGCCTCTCTTCCCCTCGATCTTTCCAGTTGTTATGATGTTCTCCAATGCCTCTCTTCTCATCACATGACCGAAGAAAGCTGTTTGTCTCTGTCTTATTGTTGTATATAATGTTCTAGTTTCATTAGCCTGTTTCAGGCAGTCGTCATTAGTTACTCTGGCAGTCCAAGGAATTCGCAACATTCGTCTCAGGAACCACATCTCTGTTGCTTCTAATTTCTTCTTAATTTGTTCATTTACATTCCAAGATTCACTGCCATACAGCAAAACTGGTTCCACATAGCATTTCAGCACTCTCTTTCTTACATTCAGTGATAGTGACTTATTGCATAAGATACTCTTCATTTTCTGAAATGCGGCTTTTGCCTGCCCTATTCTGCTCCTAATCTCTGTTGTACATCTTCCATCTGATGTTATAAATGCCCCTAGGTATCTAAAATTATCAACTTGGTTAAGGATTTTCCCTTCTATTTCTATGTCACATTTTGGTGTCACCATTTTCTTTGATATTACCATTGTTACTGTTTTCTTGATATTCAAGGAGAGTCCTTTCCTTGCACTCTCTGTTACTACAACGTCTAATAATTGTTGTAGGTCTGTTGAATTATCCGCCACCAATACTGTGTCATCTGCATAGCGTATATTATTTATAGTTATAACCTCCAACTAGTATTCCTGGCATCTCTTTGATCTCTCTCATTATTACTTCGCTATACAGGGAGAACAGATCTGGTGACAAGACACACCCCTGTCGTACTCCTAGTTTTATCTGTTCGTAACTACCCTCTTTATTTCCCATTTTAATTGCTGCTACTTGGTTCCAGTAAACATTCTTTATTATTCTTAAATCTTTTCCATCAATGTTGATATCTTTCAACATTTTAATCAGTTCATCATGTTTTACTTTATCAAATGCCTTAATATAATCTATGAAGCACAAATATATGTCTCTCTGTTTCTCTATTGACCTTTCTGTTAGTTTCCGTAATGTATAAATTGCATTGTTTGTGCCCTTTCCTTCCACAAATCCATACTGTTCTTCACTAATTTCCATTTTTATTTTCTTTTTGGTTCTTCTCATTATGATTCTGAGTAGAAGCTTAGTGATATGGTTTATAAGGTTAATTGTACGAAAATCTTCACAATCAATTGCTCCTGGTCTTTTTGGTATAGCTATAAATACAGATTTCAGCATATCACTGGGTAAATATCCACTGCTGTAAATATCATTCAACATTTTGGTTAATATATCTACTCCAAATTCTCCCAATACTTCTAATTCTTCTATTGTGATTTCATCTGGCCCAGCTGTTTTTCCTTTCTTCATACGTTTCATAGCGTCAGCGACTTCTTCTTTCAGAATAGGTGGACCTTCTAAGTTACTATCTTCTGTTAATTCTTCCCTTTCTCCTACATATAATTCTCTTATATACTCATTCCACCTCTTCATTATAGCATCTTCCTCTAATATTATCTTTCCTGTTTTTGATTTCAAACACCCCGTATTTATTCTTATTTTTCTTCCTGTAAGCTCACTGATTTGTCTGTGCATATTTTTTGTATCTTTAATGGAATTTAATTCAATTTTTTTGCATTGCTCGTTTAACCAACTTTCTTTCACCTTCCCACATTTATCTTTTATTTCTTTATTTATCTTAGCGTATTCTTGTTTGTCATTTTTACTCTGTTTTCTTTTGTCCATCAATTTTAAGATATCTTCATTCATCCATTTTTTCTTAGCTATTTTGCCTCTCTCCGGTAATACTTCTTTGCTAGTTTGATGAATGGAGTCACTTAACATTTCCCATTGTTCATCTATACTCTGTATTTTAGTTATTGCATTGTACCTATTTTTCACAGTATTGTTCTTGCATTTCTTTATCTATTTTCAGAACCTCTTTATTAAGTCTCATGTTCTTAACCATTTTTTTCCCTCTCTTTAATCTTACTTTTATTTGTCCACATAGTGGTACATGATCACTATTACAGTCAGCATCAGGCATTGTCTTTACATTAATTAAAGCATTTCTAAATCTTTTATTAATTAGTATGTAGTCAATTTGGTTGCGTATTTTCTTATCAGGGCTTATCCATGTGTACAGTCGTCTTTTATGGTGCTTAAACCATGTGTTTCCAATTATCATATCATTGATATTTGCCCATTCTATTAGCTTTTCCCCTCTTTCATTTCTTGTACCTAAACCATAATTCCCCACTACATCCTCCATTTTTCCCTTTCCTATTTTTGCATTAAAATCACCTTGGCCTGGCCATATGAAAATCAATTGCCTCAGCTAGTCTTAACATTTGGCTCAACTGACTCTCCATTCTACTAATGTAGGTAGACTGGCACCTATATTGAAACTGACAAATGCATTTAGATTTAGCTTACATAGAAACAGCTTCTTTCACTGCTGAGGTGGGGATAGGGATGGTTTTGTTACTTCTTCTTCTGTCATTTACTGTCTGTCATTTACTGCCAATATAGTACCTTGCGGTGTATGGCAGAGGGGTCTTTGAGCCTGAGGAATAAAGGCCGCCTGGCTAGTGCAGTCGCCGCGAACTGTGCAGGTTAGGATTTTCATTTTGCCCCCGACAGAAAAAAATCCGACACCTTACCGAGGGATCGAACCCGGGCCTCCCGAATGAGAGTCCGGCGTTCTAGCCTCTCGGCCAGCCACAAAATACCCCAAAATGTTTGTTTTACGATGTAATTGCATTGTGCCTGTTTACAACAGAGCTGCAATATTTGCACCTTTTGGCAGACACATCTGATGTTTTCAGACATTTGTTTACCGGGTTAACCTTCCCAGGTGGTTTTGTAACTAATATCTGGAGCTGCATCACAGAACATTCAGGCAATCACGGTCCTGCAGATGTTGCTATTCATAATCCCTTCAAAAGGTTAACTGGATTGATAACTTGAGTTTTATTGGGTGTTGGTTTTGGCAGATAGCAATGGCACTTTATAAATTAGTAGGGTTTGATGTTGATATGTTAACATTATGTGCCTTGTTGTATCAGTGTCCGTGATTTCCTAGGTTTTCTTCTATGTTTACAGGTGGAAGCAAAGTCTGTAGACCACATCAAGCAAGTGAACAAAGGCTTGGAGAACAAGATCATAGAGCTGCAGCAGCGACTGGATGAGAAGGTTAGTTGTCTAAATGGGTCACTGGGTCATGGCTTTAGCTCTTTTAGATTAAGTGACTTCGTAAAGTGAATTGTATTGCACTGTTTTGTCAAGCCTGTGGCTCAGTACATCCAACGTCAACATCCATTTTTCAGGTTGCTGTTTCTAGCCTTTGACTGTCCTCAGTCTATCTACAAAGCAGCAGGGTTGTGTTCTTCGTCTGGTTCCTCTCCTGCTCTGTCTGACATAGGAGAAACTGCTAATAGCTGCACTACCTTTGACATAGCTCTTAGGGTCATTGTAACATGCAAGCCCAAGTCCCTCTACCACTTCCTTGTGTAGACACATCAGAGGGGACTAAGTAAGTGAACACTTACTGAATCAAGGAAACAGCACTCTTTTTGAAGACGTAACTGAATCAAGTATAGAGAATGTTTGTGTGTAAACTTACTGAATCAAGGAAACAGCACTCTTTTTGAAGATGTTACTGAATCAAGTATAGAGATTGTTTGTGTGAAAACTTACTGAATCAAGGAAACATCACTCTTTATGAAGATGTTACTGAAACAAGTATAGAGATTGTTTGTGTGAAAACTTACTGAATCAAGGAAACAGCACTCTTATTGAAGATGTTACTGAATCAAGTATAGAGATTGTTTGTGTGAAAACTTACTGAATCAAGGAAACATCACTCTTTATGAAGATGTTACTGAAACAAGTATAGAGATTGTTTGTGTGAAAACTTACTGAATCAAGGAAACAGCACTCTTATTGAAGATGTTACTGAATCAAGTATAGATAGAAACTATTTGTGTGAAAAGTTACTGAATCAAGAATTGCATGTGATGTTAATGATGCTTCTCTTATTTTTTTTCAGTCCAAACAGGCAACCCACGTGAGTAAGGTGGAAGCAGATATGGCCAGGATGAGGGAAGAGATGGAGAGGTTACGGACCACGGAGGAAGTAGCTAAGGTATCCTCAAACAAAGTTCTGGACTTGCAGGTAATCGCCACTTATTCTTCCGTCTGTGTGGTCATTGTTTTTCGTGCATATGACAGAGTTATATATCATATGAAATTATGAAATGTATAATACTTAAGCTGAAATGATTAAAACACAAAGTCACAGGTATTGCCTGCATGTGGAACATCTGTTACCCCCACAGTAATTTCAAATTTACAACAAACTTTCTGTTTGCACAAAACGGACAGGAATCGCCTCATTGCTAACGCCTCACTATATTTGAGCATTCTTAATTCAATACCTCTGACTATGTGCTGTAATTGTTTCATCTTAAGTATTATTCATTTATTCACTTCATATGATATTTAACTCTGGAGTATGCACCTGATGAGATGACAGGCAATAAATTGTGCAACATATTGTTTGAGGCTTCAGTGGTTAAATTACTGTGACCTCCTATAAAAGTAAGAGGTCATAGCATGTTAACTGGCTTACTTTACTTTTGTTTTTCTTCTCCCCCTCCTCTTGTCCCCCCTCTCTCTCCCTGTCTTCCTCCTCCTCCCTTCTCTTGTTCTTCTCTAATTGAAACATAACCCCTGAACCATCTCACTACTATGCCATCCTGCCTTTTGCTTGCTCCATGTCCTCCCAATATTATTCATCACTATCTAATATAAAACTAGAACATCTTGTGACAACTGGAAAGATTGATGGAGAGGGAAATAAAACACGACAATGAGAGAAGATTTTTCTTAGCCTTTTGTAATGACACAGACAGATGTGAGCACAGGAACTGAAACATGATGTTGAAGACTGCCAGATGTGGGAAAGCATGATCGCCCATGCCACCTGGCAAGGCTCTTGCTGATTTTGTTTTTGCTGTTATTGCTTCCATTGGACACTGCTGTGATCCTCTAGGAATGAAAGAAGTCATGGTAGATAAACTGGTTTGTTTAATTTTCTTTCTTCTGCCCACTGTCCCCGAAGCCATCCTATCTTTTGCTACCTCCTGCAGCTTCCTTCATCTCCTCCATATATTGCCAATCTCTGTCTTTAATTCTTTAATTCATGTGTTTTTAAAGTTTCCCTCTATTCCATTTGCCCTGTGTGTTTAACTTTACTGTTACCTCCATCCTAATCATCGTTGTTTGTGTTGTCAGGAGGAGATAGCCAGACTGATGGCAGAGCTGATCAAGGTCAAGGGAGAGAAGAAAGACCTCCTGGCAGAGAAGGAGGAAATGAGGCTTCAGCATGATGAGGTCAGGAGTTGGTGGTGGTTGTTGTTGTTTTTGTTGTTGTTGTTGTTGTTGTTGTTGTTGAGTCAGCTGTGTTTGGGATGTCCCCCATTCACACGGTGTCATGAAATAATAATTCAAGTGTTTACTAATTGCTGCTTTCTCTCTTACAAGCTGCTCCTTGTATTTGATCCACGTGGAAGATCAGTTTGTTTCTCTCTGATATTATCAGGTGACAGGCAGCTAAAAAAAAGTTATGATGCAGCAGTTTCAGAGGGATGTGTGCACACTCTCTAGCAACCAGCTAGCCTGTCCACCAGCTTATTTTCCAACACACCAGCTTGTCCTGGGGACAAGATCCAACGGATGCTCCCTGTATTTGATTTCTTAATTGAAGTATACCATCCTGTGTGAAGCAAACCTGGTTGGTTGATTGATTGGTGAATATCTGAAATAGAGTATTTAACTCTCAAGTCCGATGTATTGGTTTTCAGGTCATATTAGCCTTGACGTGTATCTATCAAAGTGAGGTTAGTTTAACAACTTTTCTCCTGACCCGGTACAAAAGTACCATCTTGGGACTTGGGTTTGTACACACATGCAGACAGCCAAGTGCATTGGGACATGGATTTGTACGTACTTACAGATAGCCAAGTGCATTGGGACATGGGTTTGTACACACTTACAGATTGCCCAATGCATTGAGACATGGGTTTGTACACACATACAGATAGCCCAATGCATTGGGACATGGGTTTGTACACACTTACAGATAGCCAAGTGCATTGGGACATGGGTTTGTACACACTTACAGATAGCCAAGTGCATTGGGACATGGGTTTGTACACACTTACAGATAGCCAAGTGCATTGGGACATGGGTTTGTACACACTTACAGATAGCCCAGTGCATTGGGACATGGGTTTGTACACACTTACAGATAGCCCAGTGCATTGGGACATGGGTTTGTACACACTTACAGATAGCCCAGTGCATTGGGACGGGTTTGTACACACATACAGATAGCCAAGTGCATTGGGACATGGGTTTGTACACACAGATAGCCAAGTGCATTGGGACATGGGTTTTTACACACTTACAGATAGCACAGTGCATTGGGACATGGGTTTGTACACACTTACAGATAGCCAAGTGCATTGGGACATGGGTTTGTACACATACAGATAACCAAGTACATTGGGACATGGGTTTGTACACACTTACAGATAACCCCAATGCATTGGGACATGGGTTTGTACACACAGATAGCCAAGTGCATTGGGACATGGGTTTGTACACATACATATAGCCAAGTGCATTGGGACATGGGTTTGTACACACTTACAGATAGCCAAGTGCATTGGGACATGGGTTTGTACACACAAACATATAGCCAAGTGCATTGGGACATGGGTTTGTACACACATACATATAGCCAAGTGCATTGGGACTTGGGTTTGTACACACAAACAGATAGCTTAATGCATTGAGACATGAGCTGATAACACATACTGATAAACTGGTATCTCAGGGGTCAAAGAGTTAAGTGTTACAAAATAAGTAAACCTTTACTTTTGAGTGTGTGATTAAATCACATGTACTATTAAGAAGACAGTGAGTGGATACATTATCTTTGCGAATACGGAAGTTGTTCTTCAACTGAATGTATTGATATCATCCAGATTTGGAGTATGTTCATTTGCAACACGGCTGTCAGGAATTTCTGTGCAGGGGTCATGTTTTCTATCAAGATATCTGCATCATTAATAGTTATAAATTGTCCGTGTGAATACAGTTGTTTGTTTACTGAATGTATTGAAACCATCCAGATTTGGAGTATGTTAATTTCCAACATGGCTGTGAAAAATATCTGTGAAAGGGTCACGATTTATATCAAGATGCTGGCATCATCAGTTGTTTTGCACCATTTTATCATGGTAATGAAACAAAAGTGTGTTTTAAATCCCCAGGACACATAATAACAACAAACACATATACATACCAGACTAGGGTTTCAGTCCAAGGAAAAGAATGCAGGGAAAAATCAGCAAAAATAATGAAATAATAATAACCGAGACAAATATCAGTGCAATAAGTAAGAATAAAACATAACATAACTGTCTGGATATATATATATATATATGAAATTAATACAAATAGATATTTAAATATTGAGCACAACCCACTACTGGCAACGCCGATCGCATTCTGGTATGAACATAAGGCCCATCCGCGTCAATATGGAAGCACTATACTCGAGTTTCGCCCTCATTTGAGCTCGTCAGTAGTGCATATCCCTGACCGGATCCGGAAACAGTTCCGGATCACGCATGTGAAGCGGGTGTGTAACCACGCGGCACACACTGGACACACCAAATTATCACAACAGAATATCACAACGCTACCCATCGTAGGCTATGCTCAAGGTTGCCCAATCGCCGCGACCGACGTCCGTCAATCGATGGGACCCGAACGATCAGGACTTCTCACTTTAAATTTCAAATCCCGAAACAACCACATAATCAATTAAAATTAGTTCCTAAAGTTAGTTGCATATCCTTTACAAGAGGTCGCAGTCAAAGCCAGCATTTTTTGGCTGGTGTGATTTCTTGGCAAGTTTACGTTCAGTAGTTTGCTCTTGTAAGACCTAATATTATGTGAACCTAACATTAAATTTGCCTAGAGCATACCATTATTTGAACATAGCATTATGTAGACATAGCATTATATAGGCATAGCATTATATAGACATAGCATTATATAGATATAGCATTATATAGATATAGCATTATATAGACATAGCATTATATAGATATAGCATTATATAGATATAGCATTATATAGGCATAGCATTATATAGATATAGCATTATATACATATAGCATTATATAGACATAGCATTATATAGACATAGCATTATATAGATATAGCATTATATAGACATAGCATTATATAGACATAGCATTATATAGACATAGCATTATATAGATATAGCATTATATAGACATAGCATTATATAGATATAGCATTATATAGACACAGCATTATATAGATATAGCATTATATAGATATAGCATTATATAGATATAGCATTATATAGGCATAGCATTATATAGACATAGCATTATATAGATATAGCATTATATAGACATAGCATTATATAGACATAGCATTATATAGGCATAGCATTATATAGATATAGCATTATATAGATATAGCATTATATAGACATAGCATTATATAGGCATAGCATTATATAGACATAGCATTATATAGATATAGCATTATATAGACATAGCATTATATAGATATAGCATTATATAGATATAGCATTATATAGATATAGCATTATATAGATGTAGCATTATATAGATGTAGCATTATATAGATGTAGTATTATATAGATGTAGTATTATATAGACATATCATTATATAGACATAGCATTATATAGATGTAGCATTATATAGACGTAGCATTATATTGACGTAGCATTATATAGATGTAGCATTATATAGACGTAGCATTATATAGACGTAGCATTATATAGATATAGCATTATAAGAGCACTGCACTACATGGGAATAGCTTTGTATGGGCATAAGATAATAGCATTATATGGGCCACTGAAAGAGGGAAATCAGGTTTCTGCTCTGGTAATTTTTGTGTTTGTGTCTTTGTTTAGCCTCACATTATACAGGCCTGCTATATCCTCTGTGGTATGTCTTAATGGTGTGTGAAGGCCTATAAATCACCTTCATGTGTCTATCTTTCAGATCATCAGCAGCATGATTGAGGAGAAAATGGCCCTAAAGGAGGAACTGGAGACAGCAAAAGCCATCCTCAAGCAACATGATGAGCAAGCTGGTGGTAAGTTCTATGTTGTAGTGCTATACCATAGTTCTGTTCCATAGTTCCTTGACTTAGTTCCATGCCATAGTTCCATGCCATAGTTCCTTGACTTATTTACATGCCATAGTTCCTTGACTTAGTTCCATGCCATAGTTCCTTGACTTAGTTCCATGCCATAGTTCCATGCCATAGTTCCATGCCATAGTTCCATGCCATAGTTCCATGCCATAGTTCCATGCCATAGTTCCATGACTTAGTTCCATGCCATAGTTCTATGCCATAGTTCCATGACTTAGTTACATGCCATAGTTCCATGCCATAGTTCCATGCCATAGTTCCATGCCATAGTTCCATGCCATAGTTCCATGCCATAGTTACATGCCATAGTTCCATGACTTAGTTACATGCCATAGTTCCATGCCATAGTTCTGTGACTTAGTTCCATGCCATAGTTCCATACCATAGTTCCATACCATAGTTTTATGCCATAGTTCACACCATAGTTTCATACCATACCGTAGTTTCATACCACAGTTGCATGCCATGGTTCCATGCCATAGATGAATGCTATAGTTCTATACTATAGATGAATGCCATAGTTCTATACTATAGATGAATGCTATAGTTCTATTCCATAGTTTCAGGCCATAGTTCACACCATAGTTTCATACCATACAATAGTTTCATACCATACAATAGTTTCATACCATACAATAGTTTCATACCATACAATAGTTTCATACCATACAATAGTTTCATACCATACAATAGTTTCATACCATACAATAGTTTCATACCATACAATAGTTTCATACCATACAATAGTTTTATACCATAGTTACATGCCATGGTTTCATGCCATAGGTGAATGCTATAGTTCCATGCCATACTTACATGCCATAGATGAATGATATAGTTCTATACTATAGATGAATGCTATAGTTCCATGCCATACTTCCATGCCTGAATTTAATGCAATAGATGAATGCTATAGGTCAGTGCCAAGTTCCATGCTATAGTTCCATACCATAGTTCCATGCCATAGATGAATGCTATAGTTCTATACTATAGATGAATGCCATAGTTCTATACTATAGATGAATGCTATAGTTCTATGCTATAGATGCTTGCTTGCTTGCTTGTGTTCGTTGGCTTGAGCTCCAACGCGAAGTCCTGTATGTCGGATGAAGGCATCCTGTTGTCCAACATCAGTGTGATGTCATACAGGACCTGAGTTTTGCGTGAGTGTCCGTTGTCCCATGTCTGGCTTATTGGTGTGCAGACTGGTGGTTCCTCGCCGTACAGGCAGACACTCTCCGACTTCGGAGGAATCGGCGATCCTACTGACTTTAGCCAGGACCCCGAAGGGACCTGTTGCCCAGGACGCTCGACGAGGACGCGTCAATAGGTCTTGGCCAGTATATAACCCGGCCCTGGTGCCTTGGAAACACCTCATATGCTATAGATGAATGCTATAGTTCTATGCTATAGATGAATGCTATAGTTCTATGCTATAGATGAATGCTATAGTTCTATACTATGGATGAATGCTATAGTTCTATGCTATAGTTCTATGCTATAGATGAATGCTATAGTTCTATACTATAGATGAATGCTATAGTTCTATGCTATAGATGAATGTTGTAGTTCTATACTATAGATGAATGCTATAGTTCTATGCTATAGATGAATGCTATAGTTCTATACTATAGATGAATGCTAGTTCTATACTATAGATGAATGCTATAGTTCTATACTATAGATGAATGCTGTAGTTCTATACTATAGATGAATGCTATAGTTCTATGCTATAGATGAATGCTATAGTTCTATGCTATAGATGAATGCTATAGTTCTATGCTATAGATGAATGCTATAGTTCTATGCTATAGATGAATGCTATAGTTCTATACTATAGATGAATGCTATAGTTCTATGCTATAGATGAATGCTATAGTTCTATGCTATAGACGAATGCTATAGTTCTATACTATGGATGAATGCTATAGTTCTATACTATATATGAATGCTATAGTTCTATACTATATATGAATGCTATAATTCTATACTATAGATGAATGCTATAGTTCTATACTATATATGAATGCTATAGTTTTATACTATAGATGAATGCTATAGTTCTATACTATAGATGAATGCTATAGTTCTATACGATAGATGAATGCTATAGTTCCACACAGTAGTTCCATGCCATGGTTCCATCTCATAGATGAATGTAGTTCCATACCATAGTTTTATGTCACACTTCCATTCCATGCTTCCATGCCTTAGTTCCATGCCTTAGTTCCATGCCTTAGTTCCATGCCTTAGTTCCATGCCTTAGTTCCATGCCTTAGTTCCATGCCTTAGTTCCATGCCTTAGTTCCATGCCTTAGTTCCATGCCTTAGTTCCATGCCTTAGTTCCATGCCTTAGTTCCATGCCTTAGTTCCATGCCTTAGTTCCATGCCTTAGTTCCATGCCTTAGTTCCATGCCATAGTTCCATGCCTTAGTTCCATGCCTTAGTTCCATGCCTTAGTTCCATGCCTTAGTTCCATGCCTTAGTTCCATGGCTTAGTTCCATGCCTTAGTTCCATGCCTTAGTTCCATGCTATACTTTAATGCCAGACTTCCATGCCATAGTTCCATGCCTGAATTTAATGCACTAGATGAATGCTATAGTTCTATGCCATAGATGAATGCCATTGCTCCATGCCATAGATGAATTCTATAGTTCCATGCCATTGTTCCATGCCATAGATGAATGCTATGGTTCCATGCCATAGATGAATGCTATAGTTCCATGCCATAGCTGGTAATGTTTCTTCCAAAGGATTTCGGTTTTTTACTGTCGACAAACTTCAGCCCAATGTCCAGAGCCACAGAGGGTCTTGATCAGGGCTGAGGAATATAAGGTCTCTTGACAGAACAATCACTTTGCAGTGTTCAGGTTTAGGGTTTTTTCACCTATGATAGATATAAATTCCATGCCTTACTGAGGATTAGAATCCATGTCCTGCCTGCGATATATGGGGCTGGTATGCTAGCTGCATGGCAATCTGATTACCACCAACTGTCCATTCAAATGACACCACCTCACTCATTGTCCTTGACAATTTTGAACATTTGTATGGAAGATTTCGCTGGATCTGTCCAAAATGTTTGTGAACACAAGACATTTAAGAGACCTTGGTCACAGACAAAAATCAACATTATTTAAATGGGGATCTGAAGAAGGTAATCAGATCAACACATAAACTAGTGAGGGTTAGTATTGGAAATTCATCAGCAGTGATTTTTTAAAAGTTGGATGAAGAATGACTTGCGCGATGAATTGGATTAAAGTGAGGAAGAGTTGTGCAATTCGTCGACCTCACTCTCTCACCTGAGTCCATCTGAATCCAGTGGCAAGACAAGTCAAGACGATTGGAGACAAATACACATGCAGTGGATGACCAGGGCGCTCTACGTGCCTTGCCCTGCTCATTACGTTCCTCAACGCTTTGCAGTTAAACGCCCGTTGAATCATCAATGATTTCTTCCGCGCAGTCTGCCAAATCCTGTCTTCACATGCTGGGTAGGCATACCCTAGTTCACTGATTGGTTTGACACAAAATCGGTTACCCACGCCTGGTTTAGCCAGCCTCTCACAGCTGTTGCCTGGGTGGTGGCTGCTGTCACATGCTGACAGCTACTAGGAGCCACAGGCGTGAGCTGGGTGTCAGGCTTGGACCAGTGGGGGATGGACCCTGAAAAGGACGTGACAGTTATCCTTACCAAAGGTTCAGTAGGTACTTCACAGAGCGATTATGTCTCCTCAGCCCAAGTTCCCAGTTAAGTATTGTTTTTTTTATTAATAGTATGACTCTTCGCTGGCAGTTGAAAGAGGGGTCGTAGCGCATGTGGGAATCTCCTGAGTTCAGTGATGTCGGTTCTTAGCTCAACTCAACTCAGCTTGGACTCCAGTATTAGCTCGGCGGCAGTCAACCCCATTTTTTCAATTCCATTTTGGACTTGTCTATAAAGGACCTGGCTGAGATGTTCCAAAGGATTTAGCCTTTAACGCATGATACAATGGGTGCAGTATTCCACAAAGGACATGAGGCATGATGTTACTTGTTTAAAAGGTAACGCCTGTCCCATAACAGACTCCACCATTGGGGTAGTTAGGCCTTCACATATTCTAGGCCATGACATATGATGCAGGATGGTCAGCTCCCTTCCTCTTCCCATTCCCTATCTAGAAAATTGTCTGGGACCAATATTTATAAGACTGGGTTGACCCCAGAGCCGTACTACTTAGAAAAAAATAATCCTACGTCCACTAATGGCAACGCTGATTGTATTCTGGTATGAACCTAAGGCCTATTCACGTCAATGTGGAAGCACTAGTCTCGAGTTTCGCTCTCGTTTGAGCTCGTCAGTAGTGCATATCCTTGACCGGACCTGGAAACAAACACCGGATCACTGGCGTGTGAAGCGGGTGTGTAACCATGCGGCACACGCTGGACACGGCCAAATTATCATAACAGAATATCACAACGTCACCCATCATAAGGTGTAGCTCAAGATGGTGGGTTGTGCTCAATATTTAAATCTCAAATCCCGAAACAACCAAATAAATCAATCCTACGTCCGTTGGAGATGGAACCTAGATCACTGCCGTGGCCGGCAAGTGTGTTAACCACTAAGCAACCATGGCTTCTGATTTTAGAGCATTCTGTCTTTTTCTCTGCTTTTTTATATTGTTTGTTTCATGCTCATCTTACTTTTTCCCACCAAGTTAACACTGTTTGGTCATTCTTCTTTTATTTGTATTGCAGATTCTGTGAAGGAGAATATTGAGGCAACCACAAAACTCCTCATGCAAGAGTTTGAGTCTGAGAGAGCCCACCACCAGAAACTGGTCAAGGAACACGCTCGCTTGCAGCAGCGTCTGGAGAATCTACAGATGGAACTGCAGGTTTGTGAGCTTTAGTATATGAGTGTTACCAGCTGTAGGCAGTGTCCAGGATGTGATTACTTTCCCTTGGCTCAGATGTTACCCTCTGCCAAAGTTGAAATGATAGGGCCTGGGAGTTCACCAGACTTGAAGTTGTGATCACTAATGAAAAGTTGCCCAAGTGTTGCCTGGGTCCATAAAGGAAGCAAAGAATAGGAGTGCAGTAACCTACCAGGCATGTCATAAGAGGTGACTAAGGAGGGTTGGTTACCTCACCCCCGCAGAACACTATTTACAAAATTCAACAAATGCTAACAAGTCTACAAAGTTGTAGTGAGTTGCTTGAGGACCTGTGCTTCACTGGGAGATAAAAAGGAGAACGAACGAACGAACAAACAAACAAACTTTATTTTCATAGGGTCATAAATTAGGCACACAGGCTCGTCTTACATTCAGCCCTTCCATTTACTCATCTTTTGTATATCAATTATCTCTTGTGCATTTTACATTCATATAGGAAAAAAAATTCTTAAATGAAGAAGAAATGAAAAGTGGTATTTCCTTGTCCAGGAGTTGTTTTTAGTGGCTAGGGTTGCTCCATTAAGTTGTCTTCTAGATTCCAGTCTAATAACATCACGTGCACATGTAGTGATGATCACTGAAGCTCATGTACTGATCGAAACAAAGGCTGTTCTGACAAACCAATCACAGCTTTGTTGCAGGACACAGAAGGCGGATGTTAACAAATACTGACATGGCAGACAGCACAAGGTGACATGGCAGACAGCACAAGGTGACATGTCCAGACAATTGCAGTCATGAAACATGGTATGATATACAAATACTGACATGGCAGACAGCACAAAGTGACATATCCAGACAGCTGCAGTCATGCAGCCTGGGAATATATACAAATAACCTCAGTTGGACCACCTTCAAATTAGCAAACAGCTGCACGTTGGTAGCAGTAATACTCATACAAGTGGAAAGATAACATCAAAATGTGGACGGACAAACAGCAGTCTGTCAGAGTGTACAACAAGGGCAAGAGACAGTGTTTTGGAGATCCATTGCTGCTAATCTTCATTATGGAGATGGCACCTGATTGATTGATTGATTGAACACTATTAGTAGCTCTATGTGTGTTGTGTGTCATAAGCACATGTCCACTCTGGCTTGTAAAATGATCATAAGCTGAATTCACTCATCCCATGAAGCATTTGTCACCATAGGACACTCACTTTTTACATGTCTTTCACATATCATTCATTCATTTAGTAGCATGTCCTTTGCAGAACCTCACTGCCATAACAACCTTCCTGAAAACCTCTCGATTACAAGCAATATGTCCAGCGTCCGATACACTCATCTGGAGATCATCCGCCACATCCTGCACCCATCTTCTCTTTGGCCTTCCTCTTCCTCTCTTCTTGGGCATACACCCTTTGATTATTGTTCTCTCCAAACTTTTGTGACGTTTTAAGTGACCAAATTATTTCAATTGTCTGTGTTTTATCGTCTTTAATAGCAAACCTTCTTCAATATTCAGTTCTTGAAGAATGGATGCATTTGTTCTTTTCTTTACCCAAGATATTCTTAGAACTCGTCTATAACATTTATATTCAAAGGCATTTATGCGCTGTTCAGCTTGGTTAGTAAGTGTCCAGGTCTCACAGATGTATGTAGCAATGGGAAAGATGCATGCTCTTAAAAATCTAATTTTTGTGGTTCTATCTGTCCCACTCCACAATTTATTCAGTTGTCTTAGTCTTTGAAGAGCAATAGACATTCGTCTTTTAATTTCATTCATTGTGTCACTATTGTTGCTAATCAATGACCCAAGATATTCAACATCTTCTACCACCTCCAATTTTTCCGCATTAACATATATTTCTTTCTCCATAGTTTTCACCTGTCACGAGGCACATTTCCAAACATCAGGGTTGTGGAATAACATTCCCCCCTGCAAACACTTCATGATGGGCAGGTTTATGGAGTTATGGATTAATATATCTAGTTATTCAAAGTTTGCATATAGCAAATAGGGAGCTGCATTGATAATGTTATGAGAGCGATCAAACACCTGCGTTCATCATCTGGCTAAGTGAGGGAATGACTGGCCACCGATCCCACCCTACATCCAGGCCTACAAAATGTGATGGCCCTATCAGATCACAGACTCATACTGGGACACTGGTTAGTTAGTTAGTCTTTCCTCTTGAGCCTAAGGCGGCACATAGGACAGAAGTCATGGCTCTCCATGTTTGGTGGTTCACTGCTACCTGTTGTAGATCTTGGATGTTTACTTGGCCATTGAATGAGCCTTCTCTGATGATGGTTCTACATAGGGTCTCTCTTGGTCTTCCCCGTTTTCTTTTCCCTACTGGTGACCATATGAGGGCTTGGTAGGGGAGTCTTGTCTTGTCCATTCTGAGTACATGGCAGATGTAGTTCTAACGGCGTTTTCTTATAAAGTTGGATACAATATCTTGCTTAGTCTCTTGTCTTATTTGCTTAATGGTTCTGAAATCTGTCCAGTGGAGGTTTAGAATTCTTCGAAGACATTTGTTCTCAAAATTATCTAATTTTTTATCTAAAGCTACGGTTGATTTCCAACTCTCACATCCATACGTGACATACATCCATCCACACACAAGAGTTAAAGATTTTAAGTTTCAGTGTTTGCTGAGTGTCATTGACTTCCAAATGTTTGACAGTTTATTGAAGGCACCAGATGCCAGTGCAATTCTAGATGATGTTTCTTGTGTTGAGTCTCCTGTAGATGTTATTTTGCTTCCTAGGTATGTGAAGTTGTTGATTTTTTCAAGAACGTGGTTGTCACTGTTTAGTGACAAATTAAAAAAATAATTTGTAATGGATGTAGGTGTAAAATAAATACAGCCTTCATCACAGCCTTCATCACAGTGACATCAAATATGAGTGGTTTTTTGGGCATATGGTGCCAGTCCCATGTTTTTATAGACCAATCATTACTCAGTCAGTGGGTGATGTGGCCAGTGTTATGCTTACTGCATCTACTTGCCAAGAATTTCCCTGGTACCCAATTTAAACTGGGTCGACCTGGGAGCCCAGGTCAGCTGGACAAGTCTACCTGGATGGGGATTTGAACACATGACCGCCATGCTACTTTGTGTAGTCCGTGTTATCATCATTATCATCATCCAGTGCCTTGCCGGCTGGCATGGGCAATCATGCCTCTCCACAAATTGTGATCTCCAACATCGTGGATCAATTCATGTGTTGACTCCCTTTCGTGCCATGACACAAGACTTCTCCCGCTGTCTTCCTCAATCTCTCTTTCCCTAAATCTTTCTGGTTGTCACAGCATGTTTCAGTTTTTGTCTTCTCATAACGTGGCCAAAAACAATGACTGCCTCTTTTTTCTGATGTTTGTGATAAGTTGTCTTTGCGACTAAGCTTCCCTCAAAATGTCCAGATTGTTAATTTTGGCTGTCCAATTAATTTTCAGCATTCTTCTATAAAACCACATCTCAAAGGATTCCATGGATTGTTTTGCCTGTTTACTAAAATTGTCCAGGATTCACAGCCGAATGGTAAAATTGGTTCTATGTAACATGCAAGAACTCTCTTTCTAACTTTCAAGGACTGACTTTCAAAATGTTTTTTTAAATTGTTTGGTTTTTGTTGTTCTGTTGATAAAGACTTTAATCAAAATGTTTGCTTGTGTCTCTATGTATTCTGTCATATTTTGTGGTTTTATTGTTCACTTGATACAGGTTTCAGTCAAAATGTTTGCTTGTATTTGTGTGTATTCTGTCATAATTTGAGTTTTTATTGTTCTGTTGATGATGGCTGGCTTCAGGCACAGTCAAAATGTCTGCTTGTGTCATTATGTGTTCTGTCATATTTTGTGTGTTTATTCGGACATGAATCCCAGCTTCTCTCCTGTACTTTTAGAAAGCCTACGCAAATGTGGGCTCTCATGCTTGTGTCCTGTTTTGTGGTGCAGGTATTGACGAGCCCAAGGAAAGGACACCACCGGTCACCCTCTGATGTCAGCGCTATCAGCTTGGAGTCATACAATGATGGTGACCAAGAGAGGAAGGAAGAAGATGAGGTATGTGGGTTACTAAAGCGTGTGAGTTTGTATTTGTTGCCGTGAGGAAAAGAGTTTTAAAGTGCTATATAAAATCCGTACAACTGTAAGATTATGAAACTTGGACAATAAGTCAGACAAGCTGAGAAACATCTAATGGCAGTGGAAATTTGGTGAGGAAAATGCAAAAAAAAATGAACAAACTTTATTTTCAAAGGGTCACAAATTGGGCACGCAGGCCCTTCTTACATTTGACTTGTCCTATCACACATCTTTCGTACTTCAGTTATCTATTGTACATGTTACATTCACATTGGAAAAAAAAAAACATTGTCAAATTAAAGTTGTGAACATAAACAATGCATATTACCATGTTGTGAGACATGCAGACAGCCAGATATGCATACACACGCACATGCCCAAACACATACATACATATCTGCCTACATACTTACATCATTTACATAAACTCTTAAAGTTATGCACCCACTCAATAACACACAAACACACACTCCCTCACACACACACATATACTCATTCACAATCACAAAATCACTATCAAAAGTTTACTTATACATACATACACACTCTCTCCCTTTCTCCATCTCTCTCTCTCTCTCTCTCTCTCTCTCTCTCTCTCTCTCTCTCTCTCTCTCCTCTCTCTTTCTCTCTCTCTCTCTCTCTTTCTCTCTCTCTCTCTCCTCTCTCTCTCTCTCTCTCTCTCTCTCTCTCTCTCTCTCTCTCTCTCTCTCTCTCTCTCTCTCTCTCTCTCTCACACCCACACATCTTCATTCATACATACAGCCAGGCACACACATATACTCCTTACCATGCACACATAATTGACACATACACACTTTCACACATGTAAATACACAAATACTCACCACAGCCGTACATCCACACAGTCACACACACTCTTCCTTACATAGACAACCTCTGTGTTGGTTGGATGGGGTGTACAGTAGCTGGCTGTGCATAGAGGTAATATGTGTGTGTATAGAATAGCTGAGTGTGGACAAATGTATCGTCTGGGAGCATACAAACAGTAGTTTGTGTACAAGGCTAATGTCTGGGTGTGTATAAAGATGGCAGCTGGGTGTGTGGCAGCTGTACATGTATAGTGTCTTGGAGTTTGCAACTGTTGAAGATGATTGTAGTTGCTTTTCCCTGGTGTTTGGAAGTATATAGCATTTGAAGAGATGGTGGGCAATAGTTTCATCAGAGGTAAAAACAATTTATGCACAGGGGTAAAAATTGAGGATTGATACTGGTTAGACAGCTAATGTTTATGCCATGCCCAGTTCAAAACTGAGAAATCGGACTCTGATTTCTGGTTGTTAAAATGATTTTTGTTTTGTTTTGTCAACTGCCTTGCCAGATATTTCAGTATTTTTTCTTCATCACTATGTAGCACCAGCATTACAGCTTAAGGGTAGTGAACAAATTTCACAGTTTCCCAACATACCGAGCCGAGGGTTCAAAATCAACTGCAGACGATTTGGAAGCAGACCAACCGCCTTGCATAAATTTTGATTGTATGGGTGTCGGTTGTTCAGAAAGCAATGGCAAATCACTGAACATAAAAATTTGTTTAGTCGTTTACAAACAGCATAAAAATGCTTTGCTTGATTGCAGTGTCATGTAAAGGATACAGAACTAACTTAACATGATCCAGCAGGTTCTTTGCAGACTGTTGCTATTATTATGGCCCATCAAAATGTCTTGGTCCATCGTCAGTTCTTCTGCCTTATTCATCACCTTGTCCAAGATGGCTGCAATGACCCGTGTCCAAACTGGTAGACCCACACTCTTCTTCGAGGAACCATCATTTCCACCTCTGTTCACTCCAAACCTCTGTCCAAACTGGTAGACCCACACTCTTCTTCGAGGAACCATCATTTCCACCTCTGTTCACTCCAAACCTCTGTCCAAACTGGTAGACCCACACTCTTCTTCGAGGAACCATCATTTCCACCTCTGTTCACTCCAAACCTCTGTCCAAACTGGTAGACCCACACTCTCTTCAAGGAACCATCATTTCCACCACTGTTCACTCCAAACCTCTGTCCAAACTGGTAGACCCACACTCTTCTTCGAGGAACCATCATTTCCACCACTGTTCACTCCAAACCTCTGTCCAAACTGGTAGACCCACACTCTTCTTCGAGGAACCATCATTTCCACCACTGTTCACTCCAAACCTCTGTCCAAATTGGTAGACCCACACTCTTCTTCGAGGAACCATCATTTCCACCACTGTTCACTCCAAACTGGTAGACCCACACTCATCTTCGAGTAACCATCATTTCCACCACTGTTCACTCCAAACTTCTGTCACTTTCAACATGGCCAAGGTATTTCAGTTTTCGAAACAATGTTGTCCATGAGCCAGATGTCAGTGATGTTCAGATCTTGCAAAATGCCAGTATGTTTCTTCATATTGCTCCACAATATTTTAAGAACTTTTCTGTAGCATTAAAGTTAAAAGTCCTTGACTTTCTTCTCTAGTAACTGTGAAAATGTTCATGAAATTGTTAATGACTTACATCGATATGTCATCACAGGCAACAATCATCACTATATCAGTATCTAATCTTGTAGAATATCAGCATATTTCTTCATCTTGTCCCACTATATTTTAAGAACTTTTCTGTAGCATTAATTTTAAAGTTCTCATTTTCTTCTTTAGTTTCTGCAGAATGATCCATGACCCACATAGATACGTTATCACAGGCAACAGTCTTCACCATATCAATATCTGATCCACATATCAATATCTGATCCACATTCATAACCAAAATGGTTGAAATAATGAGCAAGTTCTTGGAGATAGTTTTTGTTAATAAGGCAATGTTATCCTCATATCTATCTTGTTAAGTTGGACCTTGGTAATGATTATTTAATGTTCAGAATTTGCTGTGGTCTGTAGGTATAAGGCTATATGTTTCCTACATGTTGATGATCGTTGTTGACCTGCTTTGTATCCCAGGATCAAGGCTATGACACAGCAGCCAGGAAACGAGATATGAAGAAACTCGGCAACAAACCAGCGCCTGAACCTCCAGCAAATGGAGACAGTGTGCACAAAGTAATTTTCTTTCTTTATTTAAAAAAAAAAGTATTTGTAGATCGTATATTGTGCTGACTTCTGTAATTCTTTCTTTTCTGTTTCACATAGGTTTCATTCTCAGGTTTATTACATTTCTATGTCCCTGTTTCTCCCAGCAAGAAGCAATAACATTGATTAGTTCTTTGCATTCCTTGATGTCTCGGAAACTGAAATACTTTAGTCATATTGCAGAGGAGTGCAATTGGAAGGGCAAAGCTTATCCTGGTGTGAGGAAATGCAACCTAAAGACAAATGTCATGGCATGGCAGACCAGACCCTAAGCCTTGGTTGCCAGCTGGTCTAGGATTGAAGATCTGACAGGCGGACAGTTAAAGCATTGCTTTGCTGACCCAGCAGCTTCTGCAGCTTGTCTTGTTCTAGATGTATTCGTGTTACCTTTCCTCTGGAGTTAACTAGGCAGGCTGAGAGAGGGATCATGCTGGAAGAATACACAGATCCTGACCAGCACAAAGATGGGCATAGGATCATGCAGACATTTGGGCATAAGAGTGCATGAAGCAGGAGAAATGGCAGGAGATGGAGACACTTTTTGGTGACTTGTGATCAAAGTGATATTCAGAAACTTGGGCATAAGAGTGCATGAAACAGGAGAAATGGCAAGAGATGGAAACACTTTTTGGTAACTTGTGATCAAAGTTATATTCAGACACTAGGTCATAAGGGTGTATGAAACAGGAGAAATGGTAAGAGATGGAAACGCACATGAGCATAAGGGTGCATGAAACAGGAGAAATGGCAGAAGATGGAGACACTTTTTGGTTACCTGTGATCAAAGTGATATTCAGACAGAGATGGAGACACTTTTTGGTGACCTGTGATCATAGTGATATTCAGGCACTTAGGTGTAAGGGATTATGAAACAGGGGAAATGGGAAGAAATGGAGACACTTTTTGGTGACCTATGATCAAAGTGATATTCAGACACGAGATGGAGACACTTTTTGGTGACATGTGATCAAAGTGATATTCAGCAAAGGGCCTGCTACATGTTGTTAATTTCTTGACATATACTAGGAATCTCATGGCAGAAAATGACACCAAAGTCTCTTAGAGAAGATACAATGGCAACAGACCACAACATTAGAAAGAGTCTCAGACACAAAGACAACTTATCACAAACATCAGTAAGAAGCAATCAGCATTTATTTGTCTCATTATGAGAGAGTAAACACTAGAACATATTTTAACAGCTGGAAAGATTAATGGACAAAGAGATAGAAGATGACATTGAAAGAAGATTCTTGATGTCTTTTCATCATGACAAAGAAACATTTTGGCTCATTAATTTATACATTCCCCAATGTAATGGCAACCCTATGGGGAAGCAAAGAATAGTAACAGTGTAGTCTACCAGACATGTCGTAAAAGATGACCAGGGAGGCTCCGTCTGTGTGTTAACAAGATCTTAAGGGGAGGCAAAGAATAGTAACACAGCAAATATTAACATTGCAGCCTACCACATATACAACAATGTGAAAGAGAGAAACAGCTTTCTTTGGTAATGTGATGAGAAAAAAGGCATTGGAGAACATCGTGATGACTGGAAAGATTGAGGGAAAGAGAGGCAGAGGCAGACAAAGAGAAATGATGCTGGACAGATTGAGTCGATGGCATTGAGGAATATCAGCAGCAGAGTTGATCCAGAACACCAAAGACCAAGATCTGTGGAGAGGCATGAACGCCTACGCCAATTGGCAGGGCACTTGATGATGATAATGATGACCTACCACACATGTGGTAGAAGGCAACAAAAGAGGGTCCCAATTGTATGTTTCCCAGACCCGCAAGGGAAGCAAAGAATAATAACATAGCACCCTATCAGGCATGTCGTATGAGGAGGCTAAGGAAGGGTTGTGCTTAGGGCTAGTGCCCCATCACAGAAACATTCTGCCACAAAATCCAGCCAACCATGAACAGGTCACATAAAGAAAAGAGAATGACTCATCCAACCAGGAGGAACATTGGGAGGGTATAGAGGGAGCTGCAGGATATTTATAACAGAAAAAGTATAGAAGGGCTTGGCATGGTTTGAAAGAGGGCCCATGTCCCAGTGGAGGATAAAGGGAAAAAGAAGAAGAAAAGAAGAAGAAGGAAGAAGAATTGATAAATTTTTTTGTTTAATGAGATGGGAGCCAGGCACTGGAGGCAGATGATGAAAACACCATTTTGGTTTGTGAGATGTCAAGTAGATTTTGTTGTAGTGTTTTCTGATATCTATTTCTGTCAGATTATAGTAAATTACTTATGCAAGCCGTGGTAGTTCTTTGGTTAGATTTCTTGCCTGTTGGTCTGGTAATCATCATCATCATCATCATCATTATCATCCAGTGCCTTGCCGGCTGGCCTGGGCGATCGTGTCTCTCCACAAATTGTAATCTGCGACAGCATGTCAAGAATCTTCTACTGCTGTCTTTCTCTATCTCTCTTTCCGCAAATCTTTCCAGATGTCATGAAACGTTCCAGTTTTTGTCTTCTCAAAACGTGGAAAAAAACAATGCTTTCCTCTATCTGATGTTTGTGATAAGTCTTTACAACTTAGCTTCCCTCAAAATGTCCAGATTGCTTTTTGGCTATCCAATTAATTTTCAGCATTTTTCTCTAAAACCACATCTCCAAGGCTTTCAGGGATTTTCTTTCGCCTGTTTACTAATTCTCCAGGATTCACAGCCGTATGTTAAAACTGATGATCATGGGATTGAATTGACATGGAGGTCAATTTTTTTAAATTGACCTGGTCTCCCAGGTACCAGAAAATGTCTTGGGAAGTAAAGTCTGCCAATATTAGTTTGACCACATCGCCCCTTGAGTGTCACCTGGTCTATACAAATATAGCACTAGCACCATATGTCTGATATAGTTCAAGGCATGCAGAAAGGTCCTTAGCTTGTACTTACTGAAAGTACTTATAATTGAATGGTCTGAGACATGGGGCTTAACCTTCATGGCTAGTGCCACAATTTAGGAACTAAGTATAGTCATCACTACAGTCTACCTAGTCATAAAGTAAGCACCATATTTTGCTCTAATTTGAGGAAAGAAAGAACAGTGAGGAAGAAAGTTAGTCACTTGATATCATTGACCTTGTTCATGTGAAATCTGAAACATTCCACACTCATATTGGAGAATCTGCCATAGGGTTACCTGTATTGCAATTATTTCAAGTTCTAGCCGTCTGTCATATTTGCTTCTGTTCGTAATTACCTCCTCTTTATCAATGTTGTAGCAACCAGAAGCAGACGTGGACATTGGTTTATTGTTGAAACTACAGAACAAAGTGAAAGAGTTGGAGCGAGACAAGACGCAGCTAACGGATAAGTTAGAGAGCATGGAAGAGGACTCTTCACGTGGCTCCATCATCTCGGAGACAGCTTTTGATGCTCTTAAGGTGAGTGTTACCTGCCAAAGGAGGATAGTATTCAAAGGCAGAAGTGAAAGAGGTCATCAAGATTTGGAAAGAACTTTTGATGCTCTTAATTCATTTTATACCAAGGAGATCATCATGTTATAGGTTACACTCTACATGACTATAAGTGTTATTTTGTAGAAAATTATGGTATGCTCTGGAGTCATAGTGTGTTGCTCATTGTTGAGTGAATTAAAAAGTTTTGCAAGTATTTGGCCACCATCTTTGTTCATCGCATGTATTGGCTGCATGGTACAGAGGATCAGAGTAATGTCCCTTCTGCTAGCTGCATGTGATAGAGTTATAATTCTTGTAGTATAAATGGTAATCCCATGGCAGATTCCGAGTGTGAAGTGTTCGCCTTTCATGTATACTAGGGCACAGCATAACAAGGTGAGATGACCAATTCTTTTCCTCACTGCCTTCTCCCTTTCAGAAAATTGTAAGAATAATTTGGTACCAATTTAATGGAACCATGGGGGAAGTCTGGTTAGTGCTCCTATTTGTCAAGATAGTGGTCAGGGTTCAATCACCAGCAGAGACAGGATGATTGTTTCTGACCAGTACAGCTGTGGGGCCGACCCAGCCTAGGCACCACACAATTTTCAGGGACTTGTATAGGAAGGAAAGGTGAGGATGAAGGGAACTGACCACTCCACCTCATATGTAATGGTCTAGTATATGTGAAGACCTAACACTTTACACTCCAGTGGCAGTATCTGGCACTGCATAAACCTTTTTACTCATTAAAACAATCCAGCCGACCTCTAGAACTGTACAGGTTGAAAACTAACTGTCACTACAGATGCCCCAGATCCCAGTATTGGTAAGAGAATGAATGAACCACCATATCACTGCAGCTCACTAACATCTTCCACCAAAATGGAGCACACACCTGTAACCAGCACATATCTAGTCATCCTATCCCGTTTTAATTTGTTAGTTCCTTCAATGTCTGTCCCATAAATTCATTGGTGTACATGCACAAGAACCACTGTATGGTGTGGTTTGTTTTCGGTGTCAGGGATCTCTTCCATTGCACATTGGAATCTCCATAAGTGCTCCAGTCTCATCCCCGCAGATCACATAAGGAGAATTTCAGCACAGCACACAAACTCTAACACAGATCATGATCCTAGTATGTGTCTACCAGAGTCACACACACTAGCACACATGATATGGCTTCAAATGAAAACCTTAAAGGATTTTATTTTTTGGTGAATATATTCTGAAACAAAAAAATGTGAAGAACAAATGTATCATTTTTAGATGTAGTCACCATTGCAAGTCCTCCAGCGCTGATAAAGTGCTTGGATTCATGTAAAAAAAAAAAATGGATAACTTGCATTGAATGCAGTGGTGACTGCATCGAAAAATGATACATTTGTTCTTTACTTTCTTTTTCCAGAATATACTCACCAAAAAAGCAAATCATTTAGAATTTTCATTTGAAACTGTATCATGTATAGCATGTGTGACTGAATAGGAACAGTTTCTTCTTCTTCTTCGTCTGCGTTCATCCGGAGTTTTTTTCCGGATGTGATTGCGTTGTGCCTGTTTACAGCAGAGCTGCATTCTTGCGTCGTTAGGCCGACACATCCGACTTCTGCGGGCATTTGTTGACCGGGTTAACCTTCCCGGGGGGAACAGTTTGATAAGTCCATATATATTTGATTAGAATAGTTTTGGAGCATTCGTAATCAACAATGTATCCCAGTTATATCCCAGAATGGTTAAGTAGACTATGACTTAATTTAATGCTACAAAATATGTGACAGACAAACTCATTTTTCCTTTTGATGCATTGTGCATGTATTTGAGTGCATGATTTTATTGCATGTCTGTTGTTGCTGTACAGACTGTTTGTGAGCATCTCTGATGTCGTGTGCATTTCTGTTGTGTTTGTTGGTTAGATCTTGTTTTCTTTGTTCTTGAGTTTTGCATTTGAGTTAATTATTTGAATTATCTTGAATGTTCTTTCCATCCATTCCTTTGTCATCTTGTCCTGTTTCAGCCATTCTGTTTCTATTATGTTTTGTTCATCCATTTCTTTACCATTCTGTTCTATCCACTCCTTTATCTTTCTATTCTGTTTCATGCATTTGTTTTCCTTTATGTCCTGTTCAGTCTATTCTTTTGCCATCCTGTTTTTGTTTTTTTAAAATGTTGCATATCCCTTACGATTAGTATAATGAGCCACATCACAAAGATTTTGCTACGAATTATCATGCAAAGAGTGAGGAAGAAAATACAACTTGAAATAGGGGAAGAACAATGTGGGTTTGTAGAAGGAAAGGGTACAGTAAATGCTGTGTATATGCTGCGAACAGTTATTGAACGTGCTATAGAAGTAAACAAGGATATACACCTTTGCTTTATTGACTACACAAAGGTTTTTGATGGAGTTAGACATGTCAGCATGGTAGATATACTTGCAGATCTACAAATTGATGGGAAGGACATTAGACTTGTAAAAAACATATTGGAAACAACAAGCTGCCATAATGATTGATAATGAAGTGAGACAATATCAACCTATTAAGAGAGGTGTTAGGCAGGGATGTGTAATGTCTCCAGATCTTTTTTCCCTATACAGTGAAAATATTTTCAGGAATGTAGAAGATATAAATGGAATCAGCATTGGAGGACGAAACATCAATAACATTTGATATGCAGATGATAGAGTATTGATTGCAGACAATGCACAAGATCTACAACAATTAGTAGACGCAGTTGTTGTACACAGTGAGCAGCTGGGGTTGGAATTAAATTGTAAGAAGACACAGGTTATGGGCATCACTAGGAAGAACGAAGTACCACAATGTAATATACAAGTAAATGGGAATATTCTTCAACAAGTGAATCGGTACAATTATGTCGGAACAGTCATAGCATCTGATGGGAGATGCCTTGAAGAGATTAGAACAAGAATCGCCATGGCGAAAGTAGCCTTTAGCAAGATGAAAAACATTCTGACCAATAAAAAAGATATAAATTGAAATGAGAAAAAGAGTGATGAGGGGAGACATAGAGCCTGTTCTTTTGTATGGATGTGAAACTTGGACAATGTGCAGTCAAGCTGAAAAACATCTGTTGGCTGCAGAAATGCGGTTTCTCAGGAAAATGCAAACTAATGACCAAGTGTGCAAGAATCAAATGAAAATCGTAAATTGATTACAGAAATTAGACATAGACAGTCAACATTTTTTGGACATGCTATGAGAAGAAATGGATTAGAGAACTTAGTGACAACTGGCAAGATCGAAGGGAACAGACCAAGACAAAGACCGAGAGGAATATCTGGATGGCTTGGCCACATGGCATGGATGAGAAGGAACACTGAGCTGATCCAGGATGCTGGTGATTGAGCGAAATGGCGAGTCATGACCGCCCACGCTTTCCAGCATGGCATATGATTGCTCAATAGTTTGCCATTGCTTTCTGAGCGACCGGCTCACATACCCCATAAGTTACCAGCATGGCGTGAACCGCTGTCGATTCTCGCGCAGCTGCGTTACTCATGATTACAATCTTGTCTTTAACCATTTTGTTTTCATTATTGTGTGTCTTACCATAATGCCCTGGTCTCATCTCATCTTGTTCCTCTTGTACTGTGCAGTGTCGAGGTGAAGCATAAACAGTAAGGAGTGCCCGTTATGGGCTTCATTTATCGAGATTCCCATAGACTCTGCTATTTCCTCTGTCCATCATTTACTTGATCAGCCTCTTCTTCTGGTTCCACTTAGTCTGTGTACCATTGCATGTTGTGGATTGATGCCAGTTGGTAGCCTTGTTATGTGTCCGAACCATTTCACATACTGTTTTCTAATAAAATATAGCACTGCTGTTACCCCCACTTTAGTTATGATTTCATTATTCTGATTTTCTCTCTTCTTGATATGCCCTTACTGTTCTTTCAAATTTATTTCTTTGCCATTCTGTTCTGAGATATTCTGTTCTTGATAATTCTTACTGTTTTTTGCCATTCTTTACTTTTGTCACCATATCTTTCTTTTCCCCTCGCCTACTGCGTTCCAACAAAGATGCATGAATGAATGCCCACAGCACCAGAAAACACACTAACTACCTTCTCGTGCACGTAACCATCTCCACCTCCTCCTAACCCTTCCACCATCACACAGCAAGAGCTAGCTAGCCCAGAGGATGTGGCGATCGTCATCAAACTTCAAAAGCGAGTCAAAGAGCTGGAGGCTGTCAAGAAGAAGCTGACCCGAGAGCTGGATAAACGGGATGATGACAGGTCTGAGAGGCTCGGCACCTGGACAGAGGATGCATTTGAAAGTCTAAAGGTGGACAAGCTTCTGCTGTACTCATGCTTGCTTGCACAATATACACCTGGACACATATATGCTTGTTTTTGTTCAGATGGCTTCTTTGCATATTCGTAGTATTGCTTTTATGGGTATTTTCATCATTGCTTGCACGAATGCTGTTATAATTTCTTTTATGAACACTCAAAATTGCTTGCATGAATATTCATATCATTGCTTGTATAAACAATATCAAAATTGCTTGCGTGAATATTCATATAATTCTTTCTATTAACAAACTCAGAATTGCCTCCATGAATATTCACATAATTTCTTGTATAAACAGTCTTAGTATTGCTTGTATGAATATTCATAAAACTGCTTGTATAAACAATGTCAGTATTACTTGTATGAATATTCATATAATGTCATGTGTAAACTATCTCAGAATTGCTTGTATGAATATTCACATAATTTCTTGCATAAATAATTTCAAAATTAATTTTTATGAATATTCATGTTTGTACAAACTATCTGAGAATTGCTTGTATCAATATTCATATAATGTCTTGTGTAAACAATCTCAGATTTGCTTGTGTGAATATTCAATAAATTTCTTGCATGAATATTCACAGAATTGCTTACATAGACATTTCCAGAATTGTGCGTTTGAGTTTTCTCATAATTGCTAGTCTGAGTATTCTCAGAATTGCATGTATGAGTATCTTCAGATGTACTTCAGCAGCCTGAGAAATGCTTGCAGTAGTATTAATAGAAATGCTTGGATAGGTATAATATAATTGCTTGTATAAACATAATTGTTTCCTGTATATTTCACATAATTAGTTGAGTATTCTCAGAATTGCTTATATAAACATAAGTGTTTCCTGTATGAAATTTCACAGAATTACTTGTTTGAGTATTCTCAGAATTGCTTACATGAGTATTCTGATCACCGTTTCAGTGAATATTCTAAGAATTCTTCCTTTATCTTCTTCTGCTCTTGAGACGCCTTGATGAATCCATTCATGGCTATGTCATTTTAGGCCAGTTCATTTAGTCGACAGATCTTCCTCATTGCACATCGAACCATTCAGTCCATAAATGCTCAGATCCAGTCCTCAGTAAATCCCGCAGCGTGTAGCGGCTCACAACACCAGTTCTGTGTTGGTTTATTAATCTTCTTCCTGCATACTGTTCTTGTTTGGCCACACCTCTTTTAACTTGTTGCTCTCGCAGTCTCACCATGGTTGTAGGTTCACAGTCATCACTTGGTTCTCATAAGTCTTCTTGTAGCGCATTCAGTATATCAGCCTGGTCCATGGCTTGTCCGCCCTCCACAGTAGCCTTACTCACAAGCCTGTCAGCCTGCTCATTTCCTTGTACAACTGCATGCCCTGACACGAAAATGGAACTAATCTTTGCCTGCCGTGACCACCCCAGAGACACCAACCACTGTCTTCGGATCCAACCCATCTGTATCATTTCATGGTTGGTTGAATGTTGGCAGATTTTTGTCTGTGGTGTGAGGTAACTAGTCTCAGACCAAACCCCTTTAGCTGCCTTTTACCTGTCTACAGAGTTACTATTCTTTACTTACCCTTTGGGGCCCTAGTAACACACGGATGTTCTCAGAGTTACTTCATGAATATTCTCAGAGTTGTCTGTGTAAGTACCTTCAGAATTGTCTAAGTACATTCATAATTGTCTGTATTTGTACCTTCAGAATTGTCTGTATATATACCTTCAGAATTGTCTCTTATATATACCTTCAGAATTGTCTGTATAAACAGTCTTTGAATGTTTTGTACAGCCATTCTTGCAATTGCTCATGTGAGTATTCCCACAATTGCTTAATTCAGTATTCTGAGAATTACTTGTACAAGTACTCCCTCTTAAAATTGTCCATATGGGTGTTCTCATATGTGCTTGTTTCAGCTTTCTAAAATTGCTTACATGCCTAGGGTTAAAAAGTGAGAGGTTTTCTTAGTGAAAGGTTGACTGGCCAAATACTGTGTTTTCCCCAAAATAAGACTGGGTCTTATATTAATTTTTGCTTCAAAATTGCACTAGGGCTTATTTTCGGGGGTTGTCTTATTTTTTGTTTTTTCAGATACAAAAATTTACATTTATTCATGTATGAAAATCTACATTTATTCAAATAAAGTCATGTCAACTTCTTCTGGAACATTGTCATAACTCTCCAAATCCCAGTCTCTCATTCTAGCTGATGATCTTAACTAGGGATTATTTTTGGGGTAGGGCTTATATTAAAAGCAGCATGAAAAATCATGCTAGGGCTTAATTTTGGGATGGGTCTTAATTTTGAGACAGGTCTTAATTTTGGACTGGTCTTAATCTCAGGGAAACACGGTAGCAAACATGTATTTTTGCAGCAAAAAAAAACAAACGACACAACACGCACACATCACAGAGAGAGAGAGAGAGAGAGAGAGAGAGAGAGAGAGAGAGAGCATTATAAATGTAAGTGACTGTTATGATCATCCATTGGCTTGTCTTCTGTAGAACTATTCCCCCCATGACAGAACTTTTCCCCCATGACAGAACTGTCCCCCCATGACAGAACTTTTCCCCCCGTGACAGAACTTTCCTCCCATGACAGAACTTTTCCCCCCATAACAGAACTGTCCCGTCATGACAATGTTCTAAAGTTTCCCACTATCATAAGCCAGATGTCCATCTCCGTTGCTTCCATGTGGAAATTATCTATCACACACAGAAAGAGAGAGAGAGAGAGAGAGAGAGAGAGAGAGAGAGAGAGAGAGAGAGAGAGAGAGAGAGAGAGAGAGAGCATTATAAATGTAAGTAACTCATGATCATCCAGTGGCTTGTGTTCTGTAAAACTTTTCCCCCCATGACAGAACTTTCCCCCTATGACAATGTTCTGAAGTTTCCCGCTATCATAAGCCAGATGGTCCCGCTTCTGTTGCTTCCATGTGGAAATTATCTATCGAAGAGAGAGAGAAAGAGTGAGAGAGAGAGCATTATAAATGTAAGTAACTGTCATGATCATCCAGTGGCTTGTCTTCTCTTCTGTAAAACTTTTCCCCCCATGACAGAACCCCCGCCCCCCGCGCCCATGACAATGTTCTGAAGTTTCCCGCTATCATAAGCCAGATGTCCTGCCTCTGTTGCTGCCATGTGGAAATTATCTATCACATCTTTAATCTCTTCTCCCTCTGTAGCAAAGTAACAATGAGAGAGATCAACAAACAGAGACTTTTTTTCATTTCCTAAGACGAATATTGCAAATTCTTTCAACTGCCAGAGTAACTAACGGCAAACCTGAAAGAGGCTAATATAACTAGAACATTACATGATGATGATGATGATCTTGAATCTATAAACCTTGTGCTCTTCCTCTCCTCCTCCTCCTCTGCAGTCCAATTTCTTCAATAATTATCAAGACTTTCTGTATATTTTACAAGTCCAAAATATTTCAGTTTTTCTCATTTTTATTTGTCTCAATAACCAGTCATTTTCAAAACTGTTGTTTTGAAAACATGTGTTTATCCTCCTGCAGTGAGGATATTTTTCTATAACATTTATATTCAAAGACACTCATGGGCTTTTCAGCTGATTTCTTAACCGATTCAGTGCCGATGGATAATATATCGCCAAACGTGAACCCTCATTTGGACAGAAAGTTATATATCGCCATATTAGGGCCATCGTGTTATTTGTTTTGTTATGTGGTTTCTTCCACAATTTTAATGCTCAGTGAATGGAAATTTACATTATAATACTTGAATAACGCCGGTCTCCCTGGCTGAGGGGTTAGCAGCTTTCTACGTAACCCCGAATACTCACGTGGTTGACGTGAGCGCATGAGAATTTGAAGGGTTTCGAGTCGCGCCAGTGACTTACGAGAGTATGAAGCCGGTCGCTCAGAAAGTCGTGGCGTGCTGATGAGCATAATCTAGCATAGGAATCAACATACAGCTGAAAGATGCTGGTGTTTACCGCAGTATCCTGAAACAGCATGGAAACGCGGAAAAAACAAAAAACAAAATACTTGAATAACGAAGACAAACATTAGATTGCACGATTTATTGCCTGGCATATTTCACTGCATCTCGCCAGGTACATACTGCAGAAATCACTCAACATAAACTAAAGTGACTAGATAAATCCTTCAAATTGAAATATGTATACATTTACACAGTAATTTCAATTGTTTACCACTGCAATTTTAAACTACTGTCATATCTTTCTGTTTGCACAAAACTGGCTTCTGCCGATTAATGGCAATTGCTTAGCAATCTTCAACAAGCGACCATTTTGTGTATTAAACAACACATGATACACATTGTCAATCACGTGACCGGTTTTCGCAGTGATTTATGCAGTAGCAAAATATGCCAGGCAATAAATAATGCAATCTATTGTTTATGTCTTCATTATTCAAATTCACTGCGGGAAAACATTGTTCTGGATTATAATACTTGTTTATTTGTTTGTATACCGTGTTTGTTCGAACCTACTGTTTGTTAGGTACTGAATCAGTTTAAAATCCATGTTTCACACTCGTGTGAGTATACATGCTCTTAGTTCTCTGACTTGTGTTGTTCTGTCTGTTCCTGTCTATAAAAGTGTGCATTGCTTCAATTGTTGTTGAGCCATGTTTGTTCTGTAAATCTCTGCTATAACATTTCCATCATGCATCCACAGAAAACTAGATGGAAACTTACCCCACTTTCTATAATTTCATAACATTTCCATCATGCATCCACAGACAATTACATGGAAACTTACCCACTTTCTATAATTTCATAACATTTCCATCATGCATCCACAGACAATTACATGGAAACTTACCCACTTTCTATCATTTCTCTCCATCGATGAACATGTCTGTTTTAATATTTGTTTGATCTGTTTCTGTTATTTTTTTTTTTTGGTGATGTGGTACAAATTTGGTTTTTAACTTTGTTCATGCACTTACTTTTATTAGCTTCTTAATTTCCATCACATTTGTGTTGTTGATATCAATACAGTGTTTTCAGCATATCGAAGTTTCAGTGTGTCTATCCTCTCTAATTACAAAGAGCTATATTGCTCCTTGTGAGTATGTTCTCTAACATTCCTCATGATGGGGAAAAGAGGACAAAACTGCAATCCAGCAGTAGCAGGATTATTTTCCTGCCTAGTACAGCCCTGGGATCTACCCAGCCACAGAAAATAGGTACCAAATAATTTTGAGAATTTTCTAGGAATTATCTGGGGAGGAAAGGTGGCAGGGATGTGAACTCGCCACCCCCACCTTCTTATGCTGTTGTCTGGGAAACCTTGCAGCTCAGGGGCCAGCACTCTTGCCTGCCAGCCTGGTGGCCATGTGTCCGAATTCTCTTTACGGTGGAAGTAATTTGACCTGATCTTCCAATTCCAAGTTTAATTTTACCGGAGCTTTCAGATCTACCCAGCTTCTAGCCTGCCAATCTGGTGACCATGTGTCCGAATTCTCTTTATGGTGGATGTAATTTGACCTGATCTTCCAATTCCAAGTTTAATTTTACCGGAGCTTTCAGATCTACCCAGCTTCTAGCCTGCCAACCTGGTGACCATGTGTCCAAATTCTCTTTGCGGTGGATGTAATTTGACCGGAACTTCGAAGTCTACCCAGCCAGGGAAACCTCGCAGCACAGTAGCTAGTAGCCAAAGCCTGCCAGCCCGATGGCGATGTGTTTTTCTCTTTATGATGGATGTACTTTCTTCTTCTTCTTCTGCGCTCATCCGGAGTGTTTTTGCAGACGTAATTGCGTTGTGCCAATTTTATTTGCACCCTTAGGTCGGCACATCCGACTTCTGTGGGCGTTTATTGACCGGGTTAGCCTTCCCGGGGATGTAATTTGACCTGATCTTCCAGGTCTACCCAGCCTAAAGTGTCCTGGAAAGTAAAGATGGCGTGTATGATATTGATTAACTCGCCATCAGGTTTCAGAGGTACTTGTAATTTATGTCCCAAAGTCAAGAACGATAGGTCAACATTTTAGTCCAGCTGACCAGTGTAGCAGTTGAAACCCTTACGTTCTTATCCATTCAGCCATGCTGACCATATCACATTTTAAAGGCATGTAGTTTAGCTGAGGTTGACATCTGTGGCTTAGAAGTTTAGTTAAACACAGTTTTTCAATTCCCAGATGTGCCAAGTCAAGGGTGCAAAATCTGTTAATAGGGAAAAGCTAATCCATATGAAAAATTAAGTTCAGCACTACTAGAAGTAGTGTGTATGGACTGAGCTTGACTTAAAAGCGAGCAAGCACAAAAAAAAAAGATATTGACTAACTTACTCATCAAGTGCTGATTGGTTTATAAAAATACGAGGCTAGCACCATATATACCCAGTAGCCTTAATGCGTGTAAAAGGAGTTCTGGACTTTTTACTTTAACTAGAGTATGTAAAGGGCTAACATTCAGTTCCAGTGGTAATAATATAAAGTAACATAAATTAATGCAGCTTTACAGCTGATTCTTTGCTGATGAAGGCTAGTCACCACAATGTCCTTTATGTTTCATAATTCTGTTCTGTAAAGCTGCATTACTTTATGTTATTTTATATTGTTTACATTTCCACAGCTTTACCGCAGTTCCACCAAATTTTATTCATAGTTCCAATGGTAGCATCTCTAGCGGGGCTATTTTACGTTTCACATTTACATTTACTTAAACCTTTACATGTGTAATTATCACTTTAGAAGTGGTGTCTGCTTTATGCATTGAACATTTTATTATTTCCTTTGCTCTTGAATATTTGAATATAGCACCACTATTTATTATAGACTTGTGTTACTGCAGCACTTTGATGCCTTCCATATTATTTGTGTCATTGGTTTAGATTCTTAATTGTTTAGATAGAAGTTTTGTTGGTAGTTTCCCGTGTGAAAATAGACTGCATTGGTGGAATGTTTTTGATATTTGATCATTTTTGTGAAAACACTTCATAGATAGCCAAGTCTGTTGACATGTAGTTATATGTGTGGGATAACACTACATGACATTTAGTTCTGTGAATCTGTTCCCAGATGCAAGAGCTGCAGAATGACAATGACAAACTAAGGCGTGAGGTTGCCAAGATGATGAAATCCATATCTGAGACTGTGGACTTTGAGAATATGTCCCAGAAGAACGCCTCTCAGGCTGGCAAGGAATTTCTTGGTAAGTGTGAAGGAATTTCTTGGTAAATGTGAAGAAATTTCTTGGTAAGTGTGAAGGAATTTCTTGGTAAGTGTGAAGGAATTTCTTGGTAAGTGTGACAATCTGCTTTGGTTCTGTCATCAGTGGCTTGATGACTGTCTAGTGTTAATTGTGACATTCCCTTCCAGGTCTGGATGCCCGAGGAGCACCATTAACATTGTTCTCTGATTTGGACATGTATTCATACATGAATATTTGAAAGGTAATGCGGTAGTGTCCACTTGACTTTTATATCCAGATGAGGGTATGAAACTTTTGCTTTCGACAGCAATTTGTTAACATTATATATAACTACAAATTGGAGGTGGTGGACAATTTTGAATATCTTGCGTCATTAATTACCAACAATGGTGACTGATCAATTCAGTCAGAAAGCCACCAAAACCTGCTCAAGATGACTACCACCTTATGGACAGACCAAACAAATCATTATTCTACCCTTCAGAACAGGACACAATTATGCAACCTCATGTATACACATTTCAAGATTGGCGAATCAGCCATGTGTATACGTGGATTGGCGTCACAGACAGCAGACCACTTACTCCACAACGGCACAAAATACAACATATCTAGGCAAACCTTCTAGCCTAGAGAAACAACAGTAGAAAATAAACTTTATGGACCTGTGAGTGAACTAAAAAAAGACAGTTAATTTCATACAAGAAACAACATTGCAGTTATAGACAAATTTTAAGCAATCGAAAGAAAAAGAATGTAACATAGTGAATCATGATCACTTACATCGAGACATGATGATAATTGATATTTTTTAATACTTGGAATAACCATGCCACTCAATATGAATTTATTTTTCACCCAGACCAGGAAACAGAATCGGTGCAAGGTATAGACTCTTTAGGAATGTTGATAGAAACTATTTGCTTGTGGCATGGGATGACCTATTTTTGGTTTTATGTGTTGCTTCTTGAGAGCCTGAGAAATAACATGAGAAATAAATCCACAGGTTATCAGTTATCAGTTGGGGTATCTTCACTGCACTCCGGACAGGTCCATAGGTGCTCAGATCCTCCGCCCCCAGCATATGCATCAGCGCTCGGTGGCTAATAGTGCCAGTTCTGTGTTGGTTGACGAGGCACCTCATTTTCCCGATGTACCTCTCGTGTCTGGCTGTGCCAATTCTTACTCCCAAGTCTTTCATCCTGGACAGCGATGTGGATTCACTGATGTCAAAGTCCTCTGTTCTCGACATATCTTTAAGGACGTTAATAACATCAGCACGATTCATGGGCTGGCCATCTTTAGGGGGTGCAGAGCCAGCCAGTTTATCAGATCATTCATTTCTCTCGACTCCGGCATGTAAATCCACAGGTATTAATTAGCAGTCACAGGTGAGCCGTGATTGACAGGTTGTGGTGTCCCCTTCAGAACTGGGTTCATTCCTGGGGTGCACTGGAAATTTTCCTGACAATCATAGGTATCTAATGATGTCACACTTCCTCTTGATCTCTTGGCTAGTGAGATCGGATACTTAGCCTTCTCGGATAAGCACAGAAAATAGAAAGTTCCATGTGCATGCTATTCATGTCAAGAATCCCACGGCAGTTAGAAGTCACAAAGAGTAGGCCGTATTGCCAAAGCCTTGGCAAGATTGTTAGAAAAAAAAATGTATCCACGGATGGACAGAGCCCGTTAACTTGGATGGAATCTATCTAGAGGAAGCAAATTTTAAACAAATGCACGCTGAGGTGCATGACTAGATTGGCACTCTCTCCTCAGAAGAGGGAAGAAAAGGAACTGGTAGTCATATCACCATCATGTGCCGTGCTGATAAGCGTGGTTTCATCATCTCACACGATCAACAGAGTTGTGGATCAGCTCTGTGTTTTGGTCTCGACTATACCATGCGGCCAAGCCATCCAGGTATTTACTTCTCTGTCTTCCCCTTGTTTTTTTCCCCTCAATCTTGCCAGTTGTCACCAAGTTCTCCAATTTATTTGTTCTCATAATGTGTCCAAAAAATGGCAGTCATAGAAGTAGGGCAAAAAAGTAGAGATTAGAGGACACACTAGACACCATAAACATTGGAAGCTGTAGTGACCATACCGGGATTCAGACCTGTGACCTCATTTAGAGGCCCCATTAGTGAGTCTTGTAATCTCTGCTTCTTTCGTCTGCTTATATAAGTGCCAATCAGTACCTATGAATATATTTCCCATGATATTTCTCATATTATTTCCCATGCTGCTTCCATGACCTTGAGGGTTCTCCAACAGCTGATTGATATTTCTCATATTATTTCCCTTGCTGCTTTCTTGACCTCGAGGTTTCTCCAACAGTTGATTGATATTTCTCATGTTACTTTCCATGCTGCTTCCATGACCTCGAGGTTTCTCCAACAGCTGATTGATATTTCTCATGTTATTTCCCATGCTGCTTCCATGACCTCAAGGTTTCTCCAACAGTTGATTGATATTTCTCATGTTACTTCCCATGCTGCTTCCTTGACCTCGAGGTTTCTCCAACAGTTGGTTGATATTTCTCATGTTATTTCCCATTCTGCTTCCTTGACCTCGAGGTTTCTCCAACAGTTGGTTGATATTTCTCATGTTATTTCCCATTCTGCTTCCTTGACCTCGAGGTTTCTCCAACAGTTGGTTGATATTTCTCATGTTATTTCCAATTCTGCTTCCTTGACCTCGAGGTTTCTCCAACAGTTGATTGATATTTGTCATGTTACTTCCCATGCTGCTTCCTTGACCTCGAGGTTTCTCCAACAGTTGATTGATATTTCTCATGTTATTTCCCATGCTGCTTCCTTGACCTCGAGGTTTCTCCAACAGTTGATTGATATTTCTCATGTTATTTCTATACTGCTCCCATAACCTCAAGGGTTCTCCAACAGTTGATTGATATTTCTCATGTTATTTCTATACTGCTCCCATGACCTCAAGGGTTCTCCAACAGTTGATTGATATTTCTCATATTATTTCCCATGCTGCTTCCTTGACCTCAAGGTTTCTCCAACAGTTGATTGACATTTCTCATATTATTTCTATACTGCTCCCATGACCTCAAGGGTTCTCCAATAGTTGATTGATATTTCTCATATTATTTCTATACTGCTCCCATGACCTCAAGGGTTCTCCAACAGTTGATTGATATTTCTCATGTTATTTCCCATGCTGCTTCCATGACCTCAAGGTTTCTCCAACAGTTGATTGATATTTCTCATGTTATTTCCCATTCTGCTTCCTTGACCTCAAGGGTTCTCCAACAGTTGATTGATATTTCTCATGTTATTTCCCATTCTGCTTCCTTGACCTCAAGGTTTCTCCAACAGTTGATTGATATTTCTCATGTTATTTCCCATTCTGCTTCCTTGACCTCAAGGTTTCTCCAACAGTTGATTGATATTTCTCATATTATTTCCCTTGCTGCTTCCTTGACCTCAAGGTTCTCCAACAGTTGATTGATATTTCTCATGTTACTTCCCATGCTGCTTCCTTGACCTCAAGGTTTCTCCAACAGTTGATTGATATTTCTGTGTATTCTTGAGAGTGTTGTTTACCATGTTTTCCTCCCCGTGGATGATTTTGCTTTTTGCATGAATTTTCAGTTGAACCTTTTTACCCGGGAAGGTTAACCCGGTCAACAAATGCCCGCAGAAGTCGGATGTGTCGGCCTAACGGCGCAAGAACGCAGCTCTGCTGTAAACAGGCACAACGCAATCACACCCGAAAAAAACTCCGGATGAACGCAGAAGAAGAAGAAGAAGAACCTTTTTACTTCTTCTCAGCTTTACTTAAAGTTAGTTGCATGTTTTTTGCAGGACATTGACATTAACCCCAGCATTTATTGGCTATCTGATATTTACCGGCTCTGGTGAAGTGGTTACGGACGCAGTTCATAATCTCGCATACTGCTTTGGGAACACAGCTGCGAGTGATTTGACAGCAGACCATTGGTTTTATAAAAATGGTATAAATGCCAGTTGTTCAGAAAGCAATGGTAAACTACTGAACGTAAACTTGCCAAGAAATCACAAACAGCCAAAAAAATGCTGGGGTTGACTGTGACGTCCTGTAAAGGATGCGCAACTAACTTGTGATCTACTAGGCAGTGTTACGTTCTGTCGTTTGCTACATCTAAACAGCCAACCCCACAATACCTTTGAAATCAACACAAAGTGATCTGCTTCCAAAACACCTGTGGCTAATTTCGTACCCTTGACTTGGCACGTCTGTGGATTGATAAACTGCGTTTCACTAAACCCTAAACCTCAGACGCTAACCTCAGCTAAACTTCATGCCTTTCGAATGTGGTCATTGTGAACTTGTTTACACAGGTTGAAACTATCACACCTCTTGTATCAGGCATTTCTCTAGGATGGAATCAATGTGTGGAATTGAGCTGGACACATCCTCTCATAATGTTTTTGACTCAGTTTTTATGAACCTTATCATGTCACCTGTTACTAACCGACTTGCCTGTTGGCCATGCGTTCAAATCCACAATGAGTCAGATTTTATTTTTCATCGTCACTGATTTCCAGGTCTAAAATTAAGTAAAAATGATCAGCGTGATATGAACCACATCACTTGCCGAGTGCCGATTCATCAGTAACAATATGAGGCTAACACCTTATTCTCAGTACACCTCAAGGTGTGTGAAAAGTTGTTTACTACTTTTTTTTTACTATCACACCACACCCCAAAGGCAATGTCTGCTTTCCGATTACCTTTGCCTTTTTCTCCTCCCCCATCTCTCTCTCCTTCAGATGATACCTACTTGTCCCTGAATCCCTCCTAAAATAAACTGCATGGTTCTGAAATAAAATGTCTTCCGTAAGCATGAGAGTTTTCAAAAGATAGTTTTCAAATGTTCTCCTTAAGCATGAGTTTTCAGAAGTGAAGAATTTTTAAGTAAATTTCCTTAGCATGAGAGTTTTTAGAAGCGACAAGCTTTTAAATGAATTCATTAAGCATGAGAGTTTTCAGGAGTGAAAAGGTTTGAAATGTCTTCTTTAAGCATGAGAGTTTTCATAAGTGAAGAGTTTTAACATGATGTGACGTAGATTTAGAGCTAAGATGTGTCACTTTTACTTGCATAAGACAAAATGAACTTTCTTGTCCCCCTCACAATCAACCACCTTAACCAAATGAGACACAGTAGTGTGGTGGCTAAATGTCTTGTCCCCCTCACAACCAACCACTTTAACCAAATGAGACACAGTAGTGTGGTGGCTAAATGTCTTGTATCCCTCACAACCAACCACCTTAACCAAATGAGACACAGTAGTGTGGTGGCTAAATGTCTTGTCTCTCTCACAACCAACCACCTTAACCAAATGAGACACAGTAGTGTGGTGGCTTTCTTTCACCTAGAAAATGGTGAACATTGTTCGGTACCCATTTTTATGAGGCTTGGTCAACTGCAGAGCCTTACTGGTAGGAACAACTGGTCCTTCCTCTCCAGTGGATGGAACCCAGGCCACTGTGTGGCAGGGAAGCACACTAACCACTATGCTGCCATGCCTGGTAAAGAAAAACTGCATATATTAACTCTTTAGTCCCACACAGATATGATTGAGCTACCATATGACAGTATAAATATTATCTGCTTTCTGTTAGTGCTGAATGTTTGGCGGCTCTCACCAAACTCGACACTTCACATTGTGCCAACAGCTTCAGGCAGAGGAGCAGGAGTAAACTGAACAAGCCAAGAGAAGGATAATACTGCATGGGCAACACATGGTCTCTAAATTCAGCCCAGGCGTTGGGCTGTAGAGACGTATAATTCCATTTTACAAATTACCGTCTATCAAAACGCAAGGTGCCATTCCCAAGCACAGCATATGCGTGATTGGCTTACCCTTTTGAATCTTAGCCATTGTGTAATATGGTCTCTTACTTGTTACATTTGGTCAGAGATTGCTAAGGAAATCTGGTGTACCCATTGGTCACTTCCAGTGTGTATTTAGTCTTATTGGAGTCTCTGTGGCGAAGTGGTCAAACCGTTTGACTCGGGCTCCAAAGGTTGTGGGTTCGATTCTGGGCCGCGTCCTTCAGTTCACAAGTTAAATTTTTCGGAGACTCCTGTGGGTCGTCGCTAGAGCTACGGAGTTCGTTCTTGGTGCGACGCTTTCCGCGCTGCGGAAAGAGACCTAGCCATATGGGATAAAACCCGGTGCAATGACTTTTAAGCGACTTTTTATTTAGTCTTATTGAAAGTCATACATTCATGTTTAAAAAAAAAAATAGTAGTTGTTTGCCCCTTTGGCCACCTGCTGCAAAACCTTGTAGGACTAAAAGTGTTGATAACAGTGTCTATCATTCTGTCATCTCTTTTGAATTTGTTTCCTTCTTTCTTCAGCCCAGTTTGAAGCAATGACAGATGAACTGGAACGTAGGAGAGAGGAGTGTCTCCAGTTGAAAGCCATGCTGGCGGATCGGACAATCACCACACACTCCATTGCCAGAGAGTCGTACGGGGGCATGGACAGTCTGGTGAATGAGGACAACGAGCTGGAGCTGGCTTACAAGACACAGAAGGACCTCAACAGGTCAGCTTGTGTCTCTTTGTGTTGCTTTAGTTGTACTTGTTGTTGTTGTTGTTGTCTCAGTTGTTGTTATCGTTGTTATTGTTGTATTTTCTGCAAATTTAGTTGTACTTGTTGTTGTCACAGTTGTTGTTATTGGTGTCGCTATTGTATTTTCTGCAAATTTAGTTGTACCTTTTTTTGTTGTTGCTGTCACAGTTATTGTTATCATTGTTGTATTTTCTGCAAATTTAGTTGTACTTGTTGTTGTCACAGTTGTTGTTATCGGTGTCATTATTGTTGTATTTTCTGCAAATTTAGTTGTACCTTTTTTTGTTGTTGCTGTCACAGTTATTGTTATCATTGTCGTTATTGTTGTATTTTCTGCAAATTTAGTTGTACCTGTTGTTGTTGTTGTCACAGTTGTTGTTATCATTGTCGTTATTGTTGTATTTTCTGCAAATTTAGTTGTACCTGTTGTTGGTGTCACAGTTGTTGTTATCGTTGTCATTATGGTTGTATTTGCTGCAATTGTTGTGGTTGTTGCAATTGCCATTATTGTTGTAGTTCTTATAATGTTGTTGTAGTTGTGGTTATTGTTTCACTTGCTGTTATTGATATTGTAGTTATTAGTCTTGTACTAGCTATGTTTGTAGTTCTTATAATTTATTATTGTAATCATTTATTGTTGTTGTTGTGGTTATTATTGCACTTGCTGTTGTTGTTGTTGTTGTGGTTATTATTGCACTTGCTGTTATTGTTATTGTTATTATTGTGGTTATTATTGCACTTGCTGTTATTGTTATAGTTGTTACTTTTGTACTTACTATTTTTGAACTAGGTAGGCCGAGAGAGGGATCATGCTGCATGGGCAACACATGATCTCTATATTTTAGCCCAGGCATTGTGCTATGGAGAGGCAATAACTCCATCTCTGGTCTTAACTGGTCTCGGAATCAAAGTGAGAGGCAACTGTTACGGGTTATAAGTCCGTGTCAATTGGCATAGACATGGGGCGCCACGCGTTGCCTCTGACGGTGGGAGACACTTACAGGTGTCACTGATCAGCTACCGCCCGCCTCAAGCTGGGCAGCCCCTGGCCAATTGGGTGCTGATCCGCCACAGCCTGCCTGCTTCAATGGGTGCTTGGGGCTAGGATAAAATCTGAATCGCAGGCTTTAAAACCAATGCACCAGGTACAAATAAAAATAAAAACAGAAACCTCAAGCTACAGCTTGCAACCTGGAACGTGAGAACCATGTGTCCACGATTTTCCACTAAGGAAAGACCAACACTCTGAGTGAGCTAAGGCAAGCTAGGAAGGATGTGCAAAAGGCTGCCAGGCAGTGTGCAAATGATTATTGGATCAAGTTATGTGAGTCAATTCAAATCGCAAGTGATAAGGGAAACATAAGAAGTGTAGTGAGACTTTACAAACACCGTATGGAAACACACACAAGTTAAAGAGTTATCAGTTTATGGAACACCACCAGCAAACACATTATAATAAACTGTTGAGAGCATGCATCTTGCCTCTGGCAACATAACCGATATGAAGGGGGCTGCGTGGTCTCGAGGTATGGTGTCCGCCTCGAGTGCTGGAGGTCCCGGGTTCAGGCCCCGGTGAGGACCAGGATATATTTTAAAAATCCACCGGGACTTCCAGTAATTTCCCCTGGTCTCTGGGTAGTGAGATCGGACGCCCGTGTGTATTGTTGCGCACGTAAAAAATCCCTTGACAGTTGGAAATCGAAAAAGAGTAGCCTAACGGCGCTGCCCGGGCAAAATTTCGAGTTAAAAATCTACCCAAAGTAGTTCAGGATCCTCGGCGGTGTTACGGAGTTCGTGCACTGAGCTGAGTTTCTCCAGACTCAGGTTTGAGTTAGGAGGAGAACGGAGCACTTACGGGTTGCACCCGTGTGCCGTGATGTTGATCCTAAAACTAAACTAAACTAACCGATATGAGTCTTGGACCATTTCGTGATTACTGTCATTGTCAAAAAACCGTCATTTTACTGCCTATAGTACCTTGCATTCAGTTTTGTCTATAATACCCTGCTACATGACAAGAGGAGCGTCTGGTCGAGTGGCTACGAATGCAGATTTCTCCTTAGGGAGACCCGGGTTTGAATCCTCAGTACGGTATTGATTTTTTTTCTGTCGGGGGCAATAAGAAAATCCCAACCTGCACAGTTCGCAGCGACTGCACTAGCCTTAATTCCTCAGGCTTAAGACCCGCCCTTTGTGATCACTAAAGAAGGAAATCGGGGGCTGTGAACTTAAATTACAAATTCGTAAAATATCGTGCAACATGAAAACAAAAAAAAAAATAATGAGATTCTACAAGATATGAGCATGGAAGTAAACTGGATTATAATCAGCTTCATGTTTCAAAACTAAAGCACTTTGACCATAATAAATGTCCCAGCGGTTTTGAGAGAACAATGATAGACAGCATGATTCCCGGAGGGAAGGGCAAGATAGACCAGCACGACGATGGGCACTTGATATGAGAGAGCTTGGGCATAAAAATGAATGTAGCAGGAACAAGCGAATTGAGTTGAGTTGAGCTAAGAACTATCATCACTCTACTTTGGACATTCCCATATGCGCTCCGTTCCCTCGTTCAACAACCAGCGAAGAGTTACACTACTAATTGTTCTCACCGCTATCTGATTGAAAGTTCTCCTGGTCTTCCATCTCAGTTTTGAGATTCTACCAGAACCCCTGCAAATCCCCCGCAATCTCATCCTTTACACATACGGGTTCTCAATCTGATCCTCCACCTTCTTCACCTGGCACGGCCTTCTCTCCCCTGCCCGGCCTTCTCTCCCCTGCCCATAGGTAATCTACCACCAAGAGGTGCATTCCCTGGCTGCCTATCAGCCTGTTCAAACCCCCCCCCCCCCCCACTCCGCATGGCCATGGCAAAACAAAAAACAAAACCATACAAGTCTCACAATCTGTGTGACCTCTGAAGCGAGGTGAGCCATTCCACATGAAACATTCCTTTCTCCACCTTACTAAGCATACTCCTTGAGTCCGTAATCCCCTCTGCTGTGTGTCCACCGTGACGAGGTAGAGGGGCTTGTGCGTCCCAATGACCCCAAGAGCTATGCCGACGGTAGCACAGCTACTGGTAGGGCCACCCATGTCGGACAGGTCAAGGGAGAGGGACCAGACGAAGAGACACACAAACCTGCTGCCTTGTAGGTAGACTGGGGACAGTCAAAGGCTAGGGAAAGCACCCCAAATACATGCTTGTCGAAATCGGATGTACTGAGCCACAGGCTTGACAAAGCAGTGCAACGTGAAACCTGCTGCCTTGTAGGTAGACTGGGGACAGTCAAAGGCTAGGGAAAGCATCCCGAATAAATGCTTGTCGAAATCGGATGTACTGAGCCACAGGCTTGACAAAGCAGTGCAACGTAACTTAATTCATGATGTCACAAATCAAAATTAATCGATATGGTGCTAATCCCGTGAAGTCCCATCAGGCGGTGATAGTGCCGGGCCCCCTGCCTCGAGGGGGTCCACCCATGACTACTGGTGGTCACCTTCCCCTGTGCTGTGGAGTCAAGGCACAGAGGAGTAGGTTAAGAGCTATTGACCAAATACCCCGGACACTCAACATACTACAGTGGAATGCCGAAGGAGTTTACAAGAAGAAAGACTCCCTAACACATCGTCTTCATAAAGATAGAATAGATGTGGCATGCATTCAAGAGACACACCTCAACGCCAATCACAAATTCTCAGTCAGAGGATATCAGGCCACACGTTTCGACCGCGAAGGACACAAAGGAGGAGTTCTAATACTTACACGAAATACAATACCTTGCAGCGAAGTATCTGTGATCTCTGACAACCAAACGGAAATTATAGGTGTTGACATAATGATAAAGGACGTGAAAATAAGAATCTACAATCTGTATAGCCCAGCAGATAAGGACCTTACACTCTCAAACATGAAATAACTGACACAAACTGCATTATTGTCGGAGACTTTAATAGCCGTTCAGAAAGATGGGGATACCCAGATACTGACAAAAGAGGAGATGAATTGGAGGACTGGGAAATAGACTCAAATCTCCATCTACTCAACAAAGCGGATGACACACCGAGCTTCTACTCCAGAAGATGGCTTACCACTTCTACTCCAGACTTAGCTTTCTGCACAGGAGACATCCTCCACAAAATCGATCGCCATGTGCTGGACCAATTAGCAGGTAGTGACCACAGACCAATCAAGCTTGAAATGAATATGGAGTATGTTCCACAGGAGCAAAAGCCCTTGCCCCGCTGGAATTACAAACGAGCAGATTGGGACAGATTTGCCATACTAACAGACAAATATTGTGAAAACATAAATACACGATATGGCAACATAAAGCAAATGGTGGAAAGTCTAAACAGAGCGATAATACAGGCAGCCACTGAGTCCATTCCAAGAGGAGCGAGGAAAAATTACAAACCATACTGGACTGAAGAACTACAAAGTTTGGAGGACAAAGTTGAAGATGCCAGGAAGACAGCAGAGAGAGAACAAACAATTGAAGCAAACATCTCTCTCAAAGCCATCTCAGCAAAATATAAAAGAACAGTAAATCAAACAACAAGAGATTGTTGGAGGGAAAAAACAGAAAACCTGAATTTTGACAGGGATGGAAACAAACTATGGAAACTAGTGAAAGCCATGAACAATGAAGGACCTAGAAACAAACAAATAACAATTAAACACGGAAATGCCTTGCTTACAGGCAAAAAGGCTGCAAATGCACTAATGGAACACTATGCAAATGCAAACCACATTGATATTACAACCGAACAGAAGAAAGCAATCAAAGACAAACAGACACATCATAGAAATACAGAGACAGCAGCAGAATATATGATGGCAAATCTAACAATGGAAGAAATGGAACAGGCAATGAATACCCTAAAAAAGAAGAAATCACCAGGAAAGGATGGAATCACAAATGAAATGCTAATAGGACTAGGCACCAAGGCAAAGAAGAAACTACTAGCAGTCCTAAATAACAGCTGGAAGAGAGGAATAGTCCCACAGGCATGGAAGGAAGCTATACTAATACCAGTCCCAAAGAAAGGAAAAGACCTGGAAGAACCAAATGGCTATCGACCTATCAGTCTACTGAGCTGTGTAGGAAAATTAATGGAACGCATTATCAATGGCAGGCTAACATGGCATCTGGAAGAAAACAAACTCTTAACACCACACCAAGCAGGATTCAGAAAATACAGATCCACTGAAGATCAAATAACCTATATAGCTCAGGAAATAGAGGATGCCTTCCAAGAGAAAAAGCACACACTAGCAGTCTGGATAGATTTAGAAAAAGCATTTGATAAAGTATGGAAGGAAGGACTGAAAGTAAAACTGCAAAACATGCATGTTTGTGGAAAAATGTATAAATGGATCAGCCACTACCTTGAGAACAGAACTGCCAGGACAAAAGTACAAGGACAAACAAGCAAAATGATGCTGCTGGAGCAAGGTGTCCCCCAAGGAGGAGTTCTTTCACCAACATTATTCCTAGCATATATAAATGACATCACAGAAAATTTTCCAGCCAGAGTACACACATCCTCCTTTGCAGATGACCTAGCCATATGGACATCTGAAGAATATATTAGTACAGCTAACAGCAGAATACAGCAAGCCTTATTAGCGCTAGAGGACTGGTCAAAATCATGGCTAGTGAAGATAAGTGAGGAGAAAACAACATGCACAGTGTTCTCCCTCTCAAATAAAACTCAGCAACCTAAGCTGGTATTGAATGGAAAAATATTGCGCCATGAAGAAAATCCAAACTATCTAGGAGTCACCTTTGATCGTCGCCTGACATGGAAGACACAGGTTGAGAAAAATCGAACAAGAGCAAGGCAGAGAATGGCAATCATGAAAAAGCTTGCTGGTACAACGTGGGGAGCAGATGAGAAAGTTCTCAAGAAGTTATATACTGGACGGGTGAGGCCAGTACTGGAATATGGCATTGCAGCTTGGGCAACAGCAGCTAAGTCAAACTTTAACAAAATAAGTAGAGTCCAAAACCAAGGAATGCGAATCATAACTGGAAGCCTGAAGACAACGCCTATTAATGAACTAGAAAAGATCACTTGTTTACAACCAATGCAGGATAGAAGAGATAGCAGAGCCCAGCAACAAGCAGAAAAATTTAGAAGATTGACAGACCACCCTATGTACAACAGATTTAATGGTTTTGGAAAGGGAAGACTGAAGCGTAGCAACTTTGTAGAAACTGCAAAACGAAGGATTAGGGCAGATCCTATACTTAACATATCAACAGTCAAGCCCATACACAATGCACATAACTTCCCAGCTTGGAGACAGCAGCAACTGCCTGAGATGATAGAAAACATTCCTGGTATTGAGAAAAAGAACACTCAGCATGAAACCGAAAGAAGAGAAATAACCCTAAACTACATAAAAGAACATTACCCAAGCAGGAATTGGACCCATGCATATACAGATGGATCAGCCAAAAATTCAATAGAGAATGGAGGAGGAGGAATTCTCCTAAATTTAAAAAATGGAGTGAAAAAAACACATTCAATGGCAACTGGAAAATTTTCAAGTAACTTCAAAGCGGAGGTAGAGGCTTTGAAAACTGCAGCAGAAATGCTCCTGATGGAGGAAAATAAAGAGAAGCAAATAGCTATCTTCACAGATGCAAAGTCAGCTGTCTCAATACTCAAGAGCAATAACAGCACAGAACTAACTGACCTAAGAGCAGCACTCCATGGTCTATGCCAGAAATCCAAAAAAGTTGTAATACAGTGGATCCCATCACATTGCAGTATACCTGGAAACGAAGAGGCTGATAGACTGGCAAAAGAGGGCGGACGACTACCACAGCCTGACATAGACATAACCTATAATGAGGCAAAGAGGTTGATAAAAAGCACTTATAGAACCAAATGGGAATCTGAGCATCCAGGCCATCAGAAGGATGATGCATATTACAAACTCGACCGAAGAGAACAAGTAGCAATCTTCAGACTCCGCACAGGACATAACAGGCTGAAATACCACTTGTTCAATAAACTAAAGATAGGAGATACTGATGAATGTAATTGTAGAACTGGAAAAATGACAGCAAAACATTTGCTGCAGGATTGCCCAACGTATGCAGAACAGAGAAAGATATTTTGGCCCACACCTGCTTCATTTGAGGACAAGCTCTATGGAGATATCAACAAGCTCAAGTTGACCGCAGCTTACTTTAACTACATACAGGTTGACATTTAAAGGTGCATGAAGACCCAGAGGCATGAAATGAAATATTGCTTGGATAGCAAATCCATTATGTGGAAAGTCCAAATCGAAAGCTCGCTGTGTTGGCTTCATAAAAGGTGGAAAAGTGTCCTAGTGGCACGAAATGGAATATTGCTTGATAGCAAATCCATTACGTGGAAAGTCCGAATCAAAAGCCCATTGTGTGGGCTTCATAAAAAGGTGGAAAAGTGTCCTAGTGGCATGAAATGGAATATTGCTTGGATAGCAAATCCATTACGTGGAAAGTCCGAATCGAAAGCTCACTGTGTGGATGTCATCTGCAGACTGCATACTTCTGGTTTCCGGAAGACAGCCTATGGTGAACGGAAGGCCCAATATACGGAAGTGAGGCTAAGCAGCCATGTGCAGGACGTGACGATTCCTTGGGTGAGCCCAGTACCAGAGCGCTATGTATCGGCTCTGCAAGTATGGAAGCCTCCTTGGATGGCGGGGAATGCCCATGGTCTGCCCCTGCCTTCCCTTGAGGGCTGACCAGGATCTTTGGCTGTTCTATACGGACCAGCTGGGATGGGGGATAACACCACAACAGTGAGAGTCAAACGTCCTAAGAAACCCCCGGGAAGGTTAACCCGGTCAACAAATGCCCGCAGAAGTCGGATGTGTCGGCCTAACGGCGCAAGAACGCAGCTCTGCTGTAAACAGGCACAACGCAATCACATCCGAAAAAAAAACTCCGGATGAACGAAGAAGAAGAAGAAGAAGAGTCCGTAATGAAGGCAGTGTGTGTTGCAGTGGTCTCCTCTAACCAACGGAATGCCGCTGTGACTGCTTCCACCTCCATTCATAATCATATGCGGACTCTGCTTTTCCAAGAATTGTCCATTAGCCTTCGCAATTAAACCCCAACCACTACGTCTATTCCTTACCACTGACCCATCAGTATAGATCACCATGTTACATTGAATTGTCTTACTCTTGATCAGTTGTTCTACCTCAAACTCCAGCTGCCTATTCTCTGCACTCACGACCCAGTGTTACTATTACATTGTACCAGTCCGTCCTGTCTGCCAGTACTTCAACCCACTCTTTTTCATGATTGATGATCTCTAGATCACACGCCTGAAGTATAGATATTTCTGCCTGTGCCATCCAGTCTTTGACCCTTCACCATATTCATGGCTTCATGCAGAGGGTGATTTATATCTGCAGCAACTCTCAGGTACCATTTGGCCTGAAGGACGACCCTATGCCTATCTGCCATTTTTGGTAGCGCCAGGATATGCCTCATGCATATAATTGGTGTGTCCTTTGTGCACCCCAGGATGTAGCAGGAACACTGGCAAGGAACCGAGAATCTTTTTGGCGGGCCGTTATGAGAGCGATTTCTGCAAGGGAACTGCTTCGTGACGAGATGAATAAGAAGAATATAACCACGGGTGCTCAACGACCAGCACTCACTCATACCATTGTATGAAAACTAGTGCAAGGCCGTCTGCTTCCAAATCTCCTGCAGCTGTGTTTCGAACGCGGTATGCAGGATGGCGATGTGCGTTGGTAAAGGCCTTTGCCACAGTGCTGACTAGTAAATCACAAATGTCTAAAACAATGCCGGTTTTATTTGGTGCTCGTTCGCTTTGAACTCAAGTGTAGTCCATACACACTACTTCTAGTAGAGCTGGACTGAATTTTGTGTGTGGATTAGTTTTCCATATTAACAGTGTCCCTCGCCAACAGGCGAACCCACCCCGACTTAAGATGCACTTGTAATTTGCGTCCCCAAGTTAAGGGCGACAGGTTAACAATTTAGTTCAACTGTCCAGTGTAGGGGTTGAACCCCTGACCTCGACATCAGCATACGGGGTGTTTAAGAAAACATGTTCTTATCCATTCGGCCATGCTGACCTACAAATGCCGGGTTTGATTTCGACGTTATTTAAAAGACACCAGGCGGGGAGTCGTGACCGCCAATATCTGTCAGCTCCAGAGAAGGTACCTGAAGAAAATCAAGTCAAAGGTCACTAATACACGTTTAGTGAGTTGCTTGGTACAAAATGGAAGAGAAAAATAAAGTAAAGGACACCTTTACACGCCTAAAGGGTTTATGGTGCTCACCCTGTATATTTAAAGAGCAGTTTGGATTAGATGGGTGACGTGGATGGTATCATGCCGACTGCCTCTGCTTCCCATTGCAATTCTTGGTACTCATGTTAGGCTATGTCGATCTGCGAGCACATTCATTCATTCAGTGGCATGTCCTTTGCAGAACTTCGCTCACATAACAACTGTCTGGAAAACGTCTCCACCATAAGCAAGATGTCCCGCGTCCGAAACACCTATCTGGAGATCGTCTACCACATCCTGCACTCATCTCCTCTTTGGCCTTCCACTTCCTCTCTTCACCGGTATATACCCCTCCATGATTGTTCACTCGAAACTTTCATGACGTCTCAAGTGACCAAAATATTTCGTTTTCTTTGTTTTATCTTCTTTAGTAGCCAACCTTCTTCAATTTTCAGATCTTATCATATGGATGCATTTGTTCTTTTCAGTATCCAAGATATTATTATTAGAATCAGTCTATAACATTTATATTCAAAGATATTTATGCGCTGTTCAGCTTGTTTAGTAAGTGTCCAGGTCTTACAGGCGTATATGTTGCAGTGCGAAAGATGCATGCTCTTTTTAAAATCTAATTTACCTGGGAGCGCAGGGCATTAAAAAAAAGTCAGCCGATTCAATGGGGGTTCGATTGCATGACCACTGGGTCGGCAAGACAAGCATGCTAACCACTTCGCTGCGTGGCTTCCCACGGCACAGAGTTCGTTGCATACCAATCGTCTGAATTAGCAATAGTTACACCTGACCGCCCGCTGCTGGCAAATTGACATTCCGGCAGAGCCTACCTGCAGACAATCGTAATCTCTGTCTTCTCGAGTAATCGAGCAACACTCCCTGGATTGCACGAAGCATGTCATACTGGCATGTGAATCAGGTCCCCGCGTTTTGATTAAGGGAAGCGCTCAAGTTGGTTGGGAACCATAGTCGACCGCTGGTGTAGAATAAATAATAGCAGGGACACGCGGTGTTTCAGTGGCAGTGTGTTAGTGTGTGTGTGTGTGTGTGTGTGTTAGCAAGGTTTGTGGTAGGAGTGCGGGGGAGGCCAGCGTTGGGACAAGATGAAGGAACTACTACTACTACTACTACTACTACTACTACTACTACTACTACTACTACTACTGCTTCTGCTGCCCCCCTCTCCTCCTCCTCCTCCTACTACTACTACTACTACTACTACTACTACTACTACTACTACTACTACTACTACTACTACTAGACTACTACTACTACTACTGCGGATAGTACTGCTGCTACAATTACTACTGTTTGTACTACTACTGCTTGTACTACTACTACTACTACTACTACTACTACTACTACTACTACTACTACTACTACTACTGCGGATAGTACTGCTGCTACAATTACTACTGTTTGTACTACTACTACTACTACTACTACTACTACTATATAACTACAATTACTAGTTCAACGAACGCTAACATAACTACTACTATTATTATATTATTAGTGATACAGCAAGAACGAAACAAACTACTACTACTACTACTACTACTACTACTACTACTACTACTACTACTACTACTACTACTACACGGGTATCTCTCTTCCCTTCTCTAGTCTTTCCTTTATCTCCTCAAATTTCCCGTTGTGACGATTGTCGTGAAATCTATCCCAGACACTACTACCTCAAGAAAAATATGTTTCACATGCGCAACAAAATGTAGCCAAACTAGCTGGCTGCATGCGAATTGTCGCGTCTCAATGAAAGAAGGGACACGGAACATTCCAGTGTCACGATCAGGCCAACACACACACCCTAAGTACACACAGGCATTCCTGGATACCCAAACGACTCGGGCCGTTAAACTCGACCTGCCGAATGGGGTCCTTGTCTATGTGTCCTTATGGAAGTTTGTTAAGCAGTGTATGTGCTGTGCTGCTTATTCTTCACCTGTTTAAACTGAAGATGTATAATAATCGTAACCTGGAAAGTAAACAAAGAGGGGTTTTGTTTTGGTGCGGCCCGATGGCCATGTTACTACGTGTGGTTGGATCACACATCTTTTAGATACACCTGATGTTATTTTGTTTCGTGTGGCAACTTGAGGTGGTTCAGTCAACACTTGTGGATTTATCGTGTGACAGGGCGGTGTAATTTTTGCGTGTGCTGTGGCCTTATTCTAATTATCTCATTTAGTATATCTGTTTGGTTTGAGTTAACTTAACTAGCCTGCAGTGATACAACCAAGTGTTAGGATAGAGAAATGCTGGCTGAGAAAGGTCTTTTCCCACAAGGGTACGTGTTTTATTTGTGATTACTTGTGGTTAGGTCACCAGGTCACCAAATGTTGATTCGCCGAGTGAGAAGACAATTGGATTTGGACGTGATTTTGTTGTAGTCCTAGCCGGTATTATTTGCTTCAAGTTAACGATAGGTGAGGGGGGGGGGGGGGGGGACGGGAGATACATCTGTGAAGTTATTAGTGGGACAGATTAGATAGAAGTTATTAGCGGAAAATATGAGAAATTATTAGTGAGCATCTTAAAAGTTATTAATGGGGCATCTTCGAAGTTATAAGCACATTCAAATGGTACCTCAGAAGTTTAGTGAAAATCTTATAAGTTATAAGCAAATACCTAATAAGTTTAGTGAAAATCTTATAAGTTATTAGTGAACACTATTGAAGTTATTAGTGGACATCTTATAGGTTATTATTATTAATGAATATTATTGAAGTTATTAGTGAATATCTTATAAGTTATTAATGAACATTATTAAAGCTATTAGTGAACATCTTATAAGTTATTAGTGAACATTATTGAAGTTAGTGGGCATTATTTTAAAGTTATTCATGGGCATCTTATAAGTTATTAATGAATATTATTGAAGTTATTAGTGAACATCTTATCAGTTATTAGTGAACATCTAATCAGTTATTAGGGAACATTATTGAAGTTATTAGTGAACATCTTATAAGTTATTAGTGAACTCTTATAAGTTATTAATGAACATCTTATCAATTATTAGTGAACATCTAATAAGTTATTAGTGAACATTATTGAAGTTATTAGTGAACATCTTATAAGTTATTAGTGTATTGCCTTAGGAGTTATTAGTGTAATATTTAAGGAGTTATTAATTAGTGTAATATCTTAGGAGTTATTAGTGTAACATCTTAGGAGTTGTTAGTGTAACATCTTAGGAGTTGTTAGTGTAACATCTTAGGAGTTGTTAGTGTAACATCTTAGGAGTTGTTAGTGTAACATCTTAGGAGTTGTTAGTGTAACATCTTAGGAGTTGTTAGTGTAACATCTTAGGAGTTGTTAGTGTAACATCTTAGGAGTTGTTAGTGTAACATCTTAGGAGTTGTTAGTGTAACATCTTAGGAGTTGTTAGTGTAACATCTTAGGAGTTGTTAGTGTAACATCTTAGAAGTTGTTAGTGTAACATCTTAGGAGTTGTTAGTGTAACATCTTAGGAGTTATTAGTGTAACATCTTAGGAGTTGTTAGTGTAACATCTTAGGAGTTATTAGTGTAACATATTAGGAGTTGTTAGTGTAACATCTTAGGAGTTATTAGTGTAACATCTTAGGAGTTGTTAGTGTAACATCTTAGGAGTTGTTAGTGTAACATCTTAGGAGTTGTTAGTGTAACATCTTAGGAGTTATTAGTGTAACATCTTAGGAGTTGTTAGTGTAACATCTTAGGAGTTGTTAGTGTAACATCTTAGGAGTTGTTAGTGTAACATCTTAGGAGTTGTTAGTGTAACATCTTAGGAGTTGTTAGTGTAACATCTTAGGAGTTGTTAGTGTAACATCTTAGGAGTTGTTAGTGTAACATCTTAGGAGTTGTTAGTGTAAACATCTTAGGAGTTGTTAGTGTAACATCTTAGGAGTTGTTAGTGTAACATCTTAGGAGTTGTTAGTGTAACATCTTAGGAGTTGTTAGTGTAACATCTTAGGAGTTGTTAGTGTAACATCTTAGGAGTTGTTAGTGTAACATCTTAGGAGTTGTTAGTGTAACATCTTAGGAGTTGTTAGTGTAACATCTTAGGAGTTGTTAGTGTAACATCTTAGGAGTTGTTAGTGTAACATCTTAGGAGTTGTTAGTGTAACATCTTAGGAGTTGTTAGTGTAACATCTTAGGAGTTGTTAGTGTAACATCTTAGTTGTTGTTAGTGTAACATCTTAGTTGTTGTTAGTGTAACATCTTAGGAGTTGTTAGTGTAACATCTTAGGAGTTGTTAGTGTAACATTTTAGGAGTTGTAGTGTAACATCTTAGGAGTTGTTAGTGTAACATCTTAGGAGTTGTTAGTGTAACATCTTAGGAGTTGTTAGTGTAACATCTTAGGAGTTGTTAGTGTAACATCTTAGGAGTTGTTAGTGTAACATCTTAGGAGTGTTAGTGTAACATCTTAGGAGTTGTTAGCTGTAACATCTTAGGAGTTGTTAGTGTAACATCTTAGGAGTTGTTAGTGTAACATCTTAGGAGTTGTTAGTGTAACATCTTAGGAGTTGTTAGTGTAACATCTTAGGAGTTGTTAGTGTAACATCTTAGGAGTTGTTAGTGTAACATCTTAGGAGTTGTTAGTGTAACAATCTTAGGATGTTGTTAGTGTAACATCTTAGGAGTTGTTAGTGTAACATCTTAGGAGTGTTAGTGTAACATCTTAGGAGTTGTTAGTGTAACATCTTAGGAGTTGTTAGTGTAACATCTTAGGAGTTGTTAGTGTAACATCTTAGTGTTGTTTACTGTAACATCTTAGGAGTTGTTAGTGTAACATCTTAGGAGTTGTTAGTGTAACATCTTAGGAGTTGTTAGTGTAACATCTTAGGAGTTGTTAGTGTAACATCTTAGGAGTTATTAGTGAACGTGCTAGGCATTAATAGTTGAATGTTATACTGCTTTCATGGGAATCTTTGTATTATTTAGTATAAGCAGTTAGATTGGCTCTTTTAAGTGAAGCATTCAGATCTGGTTGAGTTATTTTCTAAAGCAGTAGATTCAAATTTTTGCGTTATATACGGCAACTAAGGAGGTTTCCACCCAAGTGGTACCAGGACTCCCTTTAATGAAGTATGTAATAGTAACACACTAATCTGCCATACACGTCATAACTGGCAACTAAGAGGGGTTCGCCGTGGAGCTGGCTTGCCCATCTTGTAGCAAAACCCAAATTCAGCCAATCATGAGCAAGTTATTCTCTGTGCAAATAAAATGACTGCCTAGAGTCGTAATCTTATCTTTGGACTTGTTGATGATTGGCTGGATTTTGTGGCTGAAGATTTTCTATGGGATGAGGAAGCTGGCCCCAAGCCGAGCCCTCTTTCATCACCTCTGATGACCTGTATGGTAGTTTACATTGTGATCCTATTCTTTGCTTCCCTTAAGGAAGGGTGTTGGTAACATACAGGTTGTTGCCTCTTTAGTCTCTTCTTACGACATGAGTGGTGGTTGTAGTGTTAATATTCTTTTCTTCCTGTAGTTCTCTTATAACATGCATGGTAGGTTAGTTTTACTATTCTTTGCTTTCTGTAGCCCTCTTAACATGCATGAAAGGTTACAGTGTTACTATTCTTTGATTCCCGTAGTCCTCTTATGACATGCATGATAGGTTAGTGTTACTATTCTTTGCTCCCCATAGTCCTTTTACGACATGCATGATAGATTAGTGTGTTACTATTCCTTGCTTCGCATAGTCCTCTTATGACACACGTGATAGGTTACAGTGTTACTGTTCCTTGCTTCACATAGTCCTCTTACAACATGCATGATAGGTTAGTGTTACTATTCCTTGTTTCCTGTAGTTCTCTTACAAATGCATGATAGGTTATAGTCTTATTATTCTTTGCTTCTTTTTAAGGTCTCGATAACACACACAGTGTGCATTAGGATATGATTCTGCTACTGTCAGTACCTATAAAGCCATCTTGTTTTATTTCATTTCATGACTAAAGAAATTGGTAATTGTTCATACCTAGCCTAAAATGTTAATAAATAACTTTAACCGGGCTAGAAAATGGAGTGGTTACAGTTGTATCTGTATTGACTGTGGAAGTACATTTAAAGTGACCAAACTGGAGTACATGTAGAGAAATGTGGCATTTAGTTTGTAGCGATGATTGTTGGTTTAAGAGGAAAATTGAGATCACTATGTACTAGTTGTTTGCTGGTCTAAGAGGGAGATTGAGATCAACAAGCAGCGTCCATGGAATTACCAGGTTCTGAACTTACTGGGATCATTGTGAGCTCTGAAAACAGAACAAACAAAGCAACCCAGAATTATGATGGTTTTGGAGCAGATAAGTCCATGGCACCTCCTGTGGGTTATAATTCTGAAGTTGATAAGTCCATGGCACCTCCTGTGGATTATGATTCTGAAGTTGATGAGTCCCTGGAACATGTGGGTTATGATATTTCCGCAATTGAGAAATTCCTGGCACCTGTGGATTACAATGTTTCAGAGTTAGTGTTTCGTGATATTAGCCAGAATGATCGTGATGTTCTGATGGCAGGGTTTGGCTCGGCTGTACCCAGCAGCAGTCCATCCAAATTGTGCAATAATAAGGGACATCCACATGGTGCAGGTGGCGGAGCCCACAACAGATCACATGACAGCATTGAGAGCCAACGCACAATCATCGAAGCTGATGACTTCTCAAGCTATCTAGCACAAGATGACGATGAGGAAGTTGATGATTTCAGAGACGAAGACATAGATTTTGATGTGAATGAGGAAGAAGATGGTGGAGTGGACATTTCGTTGCTGATGAGAGGAAGGAATAATCCATACATGTTGGATTTTACTGCTGGGCTTCATGTGGATGGGGATGTTGAAGATGATGATGATGGGTATGAGAATGCTGATGACACCCTTAGTGACCACGAAGGGGATGATCAGCCGGTGACCACTGCCAGGACAAACACAGACCAAAGAATCAGTTCTTGGATCAGTACACAATGAAAGCATCCAGTCTCAGAGTCAAGGAAGGGAAGAAGTGGAGGATGAAGAATCTGAATCCCCGCCAAGAAATTTACGAGAAGAAATCAACAACAACATTGGGAAGTTTTCTCGGGTTCTTCCTGCCTTGGCGCCTGGTCATGCTTCACCAGATTCAGCAATCCCTTCTAGCCTTGGTCACCCTGGGTACATTCCTAACTTAGAAACAGTAAGCCCAGAGATGTTGAATTACACCAGGCGAAACAGCTACACCCCTCCATCTAGTCCTGGCAGTTTGAAACCTCATACTCCAAAGATGAGTCAGCAGGTTTACCCAAAGCCAGTGCCTGAATCCTTGATGCCTACCAGGTTTGAGCCTGATTCACAAAGTAGTCCCATACTCCGAAGAGCCCATCAAGAGACTACCTTTACTCATGACCGGAATCACAGTTTTACAAGTCGACAAGATTCTTTTATGTATCCTACCTCAGGAATTATAAAACCTCATGTTGCCAGCAGCAGTCATCAGAACAACGGTAACATATCACCATCTGGAAACATGTCTCCGCACTTGCAGTCATTTACTTTTGAAACTCCATTTGGTCGTTCAGCTTTCTTCTCTTCAAGTTTGGAGAATCTGTCATCAACTGGAAGGACAGACTATACATTCAGCAAATCTCCTCATGCTGTGGATATGCCTAGGAATTCCTCATTACAAAGTTCAGCAATGCTGCGAGGGACAAGTCTGCCCAACATAGCAGATGTTGGCATGGCTGTATATCCAGAACTATGTAAAAACTGTGGGTTTTCCAGAAATGATTACCTCTTTAAAATCAGGTATGTACTGGGCTCTGTAATATGTGAGGAACATTTAGTTTCAGAGATGTACTTTGCTCTGTAAAATGTAGGGAGCAGTTAGTATCAGGGATGTACTTTGCTCTGTAATATGTGGGGTGCAGTTAGTTTCAGGTATGTACTTGGCTCTGTAATATGTGAGGACAAGTTAGTTTCAGGGATGAACTTGGCTCTGTAATATGTGAGGACAAGTTAGTTTTAGGGATGTACTTGGCTCTGTAGTATGTGAGGACAAGTTAGTTTCAGGGATGTATTTGGCTCTGTAATATGTGAGGACAAGTTAATTTCAGCTATGATATGTTATGTTGAACAATGTCACTGCACATTGGGCATTCCTATGTGTGCTCAGCCCTCTCATGAAGCAGCCATCGTAAAGTATTTCTGCTGACTGTTGCCATGAGGAGTTGATTATGGTATCTCCTGTCTTGACCTCGAAGGCAGCATTGATGTGCTTGACCAGGCTTCGCTTCCAGTCTGTGTAGTTGGGCCAGTGGTGGAGGCTTGTTATTATCTGCCAGCGAGTTCAAACTGTATTGATTAAACAGGGTGTTTGTAGTCTCACTACACTTTGTATGTAGAACTCATCTGAAAAAATTCTTTCTTCTGTAATAGCAATATGAACTAAGATTAAACACAGGTTAGCCAGTTGTCATTTAATTTAAAGAAAATAGTCCAGGAAAAAATGACTGTCTTGCCTTGAGCGTTATAAGAAGTTGCATGCCAAGTTAGATACGCTCCTTGGCAACTTACCTTTCTGAAGTCAGGGTGGTGGTCAGGTGGGCATAGAAAGCGGCAAAATTGCGGGACTATACTATCAGCAGTGGATGCATGCCATCAAACTGACTGGTAGGGCATAGATGTACCACAGGAGGCGGACATTTAGGACTCCGACCCAATTCCCAGAGGGATTCTCCTGGGAGAATCTTGCTGTCCGCTTGGATGTAACCTCTTCAGCAACTAAAATCCTTGCATGAACTGTACAGCATTCTGCAAATCCTGCAAGGTGCTGTAGTCTGACATCTAAGAATATGTCATCTGACAACAGAATATGTCATCTGACAACAGAATATGTCATGTGACAACAGAATATGTCATCTGACAATAGAATGTGTTTTTATGATCTGTATTTGGCAGTGTTGTACAATGTATGTTGATGTTGGGTGTTTGTCCACACTTAGTTGTTGCTGTGGAGCGTATTCTGAGCTTTGTGTCTTTTATGCTCATGCTGCAGCTAATTCAGTGGTCCTCTCTAGCCTTAGTTACACAGGTTACATTCCTAACTCAGAAACAGTAACCTCAGAGTAAGTGAAATACATCATGCAAAGCTGTCTGCCTGTCTGTCTGTCTGCCTGTCTGTCTGCCTGTCTGTCTGTCTGTCTGTCTGTCTGTCTGTCTGCCTGCCTGCCTGCCTGCCTGCCTGCCTGTCTGTCTGTCTGTCTGTCTGTCTGTCTGTCTGTCTGTCTGTCTGTCGTCTGTCTGTCTGTCTGTCTGTCTGTCTATCTATCCGTCCGTCTGTCAGAGTAATTGAAATATATCATGCAAAGCTGTCTGTCTGTTTGTCTGTCTGTCTATCTGTCTATCTATCCGTCCATTCATCCGTCCGTCCGTCCGTCCGTCCGTCTTCATTAAACACCACACCATATTCTAGTTCTGAGTTGAGTCAAGAACCGACATCACATCTCTCAGGACCCATACATGCCCCATGCTCATCTGCAACAGCAAGCAAAGAGTCCTAATCCTAATGGTACTAGTAGCAGTCTTGATTATGTGTCGATTGGGCCTTTTATCAGAGTTTTGAGTGCCAGCTGGATCCTCTGGACACTCACGCAGCACCATTCTCTCAGAGCCATGATGATTCATCAGTTCTTCTGAACTATATACACGATTCCAACTGGCCTTGACCACATCTGCGTTATCATGCACCAATCCAGTTATTCTAGTTATTCAAAGTTCTTGTTGTGTCAGAAACCTCACACCACAAGGATGAGCCTACCTTATCCAAGCTAAACCCAATGCCTGAATCCCTGGTGCCTAACTGGTTTGATCCTCATTAACAAAGTAGTCATAATCTCAGAGAATCCCTTGAAGAGAATGTCTTTAATCATGAGTGGAATCACAGTTATGCAAGTCACATGGGTCTGAACAATGTTGTCTTTAGATACCCCCTTAACAAATTCATGTCAAATAAAGCAAGTGTAAAACTTACATATTTACTGTCATTTTGTGAGGCGAGGCATGCACTCGTGGTCATACAAAAAGTACCAGGACAGTGCTCTGAAAGGCCTACACCACTGTCGGTTCCCCAGTCTTTGTCTAGCTGCAACATGCAACGAAGCATGAACAATGTCGAACCACTGAAGCACAAATTGTATGTTTTATCACATCAAGATGTATCTTGAATCTAATCAAATCCAATGTGCTAGTTGAATGAAAGGATGAAGAATGGCAGCAGTGAATCCGTAACAGCAGATGTATACTTCTGTAATGCAGGTTGCTGCAGACACAGCTGGAAAAGACTGAGAAAGAACTGAAGAAGAAGGAGAAACAGTGGGCAGCTGACCTGGGAGAGTTGAGGAAAGACAATGACCGCCAGCAGAAGGTCATTGCTCAGGTAAGTCTCTCCTTTCTAACATTTGGTTTTGATATCAGGTGTGTTTACTTTGAAGACAGCATATTTTGTTCGTTTATTTACTTTTTTTGGATGTTTTATTGTGACATCGTTATGATTGCATTTCTGTATTGCTTTATGAGTAGTTTCCTTGAAGCCCAACTTGAGTGATGGCTTCAGATTGTTGAAGAAGCTGAAAGATTATAATGCTAATGAAGATGTTTCACTAAAAACTATGGGCACACGGTCCATTACAATGTGTATTTACTATTGCTGGTGTCTGGGGGTTTAGCCATTGATGGTGTTTGTCTGGGGGGTTTAACCATTGATGGTGTCTGTCTGAGGCTTTTACCATTCCCAATGCTTGTCTGAGGTTTTCACCATTTCTGGTGGGGATTGTAAGGGGCTGAGGAATAAATAATATGCAGTTCAGGCATTTCTTGTTATGTTTGAGCTGATAGGTACAGCTCTTTGCTATACCAGATTAGGGTATGTGTTATCCCCAGGTGTGAGATTCCCCTTGGCCACTTGCCTCTCCAGGTTCTGTTTCCAAGTCCTATATTTATGATGCAGAGTTGAAAAAGAATTTAAAAGGCAAGGCGATTGATTTCATTACATCAGGTTTTATCCCATTTGGCTCAGCTCTCCACAGGACGTCCCGCAAAAGCATAGCAAAAAAGCATGAATTCCGTATCTCCAGCTACGACTCCCAGGAGTCTCCAAGAAATGTGCACTCTTGAACCAAATGGTGTAGCCTAGAATCGAACCCACAATCTTCAGAGCGTGAGACAGACAACGAAACCACTTTGCCACAAAGACTCAACAAAGTACCCGCCACACAATGATACTGTCTTTCTTGTCTATATCTGTTAATATTGACTTCTTTATTTTCAGCTTCGGCAGAGAAATAGAGTAGGTATTGCCTGCTTTTGAAAGTCCATGAACATTAGACACTAATACATGACTCATATCTCACCTGTCGGTTGCATGCACTCACATCTCACCTGTGTTAGTGGCATTGACTCATGTCTCTTGCATGTTTATGACACTGAAATTCAAGCCATCTGTGAAACTGACACTGACTCTCATATCATATGTGTAACTGACACTGATTCTCATACCACCTGTGTATGACTCTCATACCACCTGTGTAACTGACACTGACTCACATACCACCTGTGTAACTGACACTGACTCACATACCACCTGTGTAACACACTGACTCACATCTCACCTGTGTAACTGACACTGACTCACATACCACCTGTGTAACTGACACTGACTCACATACCACCTGTGTAACTGACACTGACTCTCATAGTGCCTGTGTAACTGACACTGACTCACATACCACCTGTGTAACTGACACTGATCTCACATCTCATCTGTGTAACTGACAGTGACTCTCTTACCACCCGTGTAATTGACAGTGACTCTCATACCAGCTGTGTATCTGACACTGACTCACATCTCACATGTGTAACTGACACTGACTCACATACCACCTGTGTAACTGACTGACTCTCATGCCAGCTGTGTAACTGACCCTGACTCTCATACCACCTGTGTAACTGACACTGACTCACATACCACCTGTGTAACTGACACTGACTCACATACCACCTGTGTAACTGCCACTGACTCACATACCACCTGTGTAACTGACACTGACTCACATACCACCTGTGTAACTGACACTGACTCACATCTCACCTGTGTAACTGACACTGACTCACATACCACCTGTGTAACTGACACTGACTCACATCTCACCTGTGTAACTAACACTGACTCACATCTCATCTGTGTAACTGACAGTGACTCACATACCACCTGTGTAACTGACACTGACTCACATACCACCTGTGTAACTGACTGACTCACATACCACCTGTGTAACTGACACTGACTCACATACCACCTGTGTAACTGACACTGACTCTCATACCACCTGTGTAACTGACACTGACTCACATACCACCTGTGTAACTGACACTGACTCACATCTCACCTGTGTAACTGACACTGACTCACATACCACCTGTGTAACTGACACTGACTCACATCTCACCTGTGTAACTGACAGGGACTCTCTTACCACCCGTGTAATTGACACTGACTCTCATGCCACCTGTGTAACTGACACTGACTCGACTCACATCTCACCTGTGTAACTGACACTGACTCTCATACCACCTGTGTAACTGACAGGGACTCACATACCACCTGTGTAAGTTACACTTGATTCTCATACCACCTGTGTAAATAACAGTGGCTTGCATACCACCTGTGTAACTGCCACTGAATATCATACTATCTGTGTAACGGACACTGACTCACATCTCACCTGCGTTAGTGGTACTACCATTGACCTGTTGGCATGTTTTACAACACAACAGCATGCAACCCTAACGACCGTGTTTATAACAGGTAACACAGACGATCATGCATGAAGCTAGGCCAGGATTAGCTCACCAGTTTCCAATGTTCTAATAACTGTTCTGTTAATTTTTAACCAACCTGCAACTCCTTTCTAATGTTTTGTCCTTAGCCCTTTCCAACTGGAAGCCACAGTAGCGTAGTGACTAGATTCTCAGCTGCTAGACCAGTGGTCATAGGTTTAATCTGCATCGAGGCAGATTTTCTAGGTTGACCCAGCCTGACATTGGCACCAGGAAATTTCTGAGGAAATAAAGGAGGGCTGCATGATACTGACCACATGACCTACTGAGTGCTGATTGGTCAATGAAAATATGGGTCTAGCTCCATATGTCCAATGTAAAAGAGTCCTTACATTTCTAACCTGCTCCTCCCCAGATGGTTAACCTGGTCAACAAATGCCCGCAGAAGTCGGATGTGTCGGCCTAATGGCGGCTCTGCTGTAAACAGGCATGACACAATCACGTCGGAAAAAACTCTCCGAATGAACGCAGCAGAAGAAGAAGAAGAAGAAGAAGAAGAAGAAGAAGAAGAAGAAGAAGAAGACAACCTGCTCCTAACCTTCCTTCCCTCTTTCCATTTCTATTATTTTGTCTTCTAACGTATTTTTCGCTTTCTGTCTTACTTTCATTCCATTCTCATTTTCTTTGCTTTCTTTATATTTTCTTTCTGTTGCTTCTTCTCTCCTGTCTTTTCTTTGTCTGTGTTTTTGTTGTTCTCGTCGTTCTCCTGTTCTTCCTCTCTTTCTTCCATTTTAACGAGCTCTAAACTAATACTAACCACAGACCAGCCTAATACATCACAGTCTGTCAGAATAATTCTGGGATGGATGTCTGGTCATTCAGACATGCCAGAAAATGATAACACAGACACATTAACAAAGACAACATCTCCATCATTGCGTTAGTCTTGTGATCATGAAACACTCCAAACCCATGTAGGAGATATGACCAACCACAGCCTGGACAGTTCATATGTATTATGTACAGTTTAGGCCTGGTTACATCCGAATGTACCACTTCACAGATGTGAAGTTTCAGTACTGCTCTTGCACACCTCACTCATTGCTTGGAGAGGGGAAGGGGTCCTCTACAACATGATCCCACTGGAAATGGTACCTTGAGATCAGACTAGGAGGAAAGTCTACATTTCCATTTCCAATTTTCAAAACAAAAATTTCAAATTTGGCCTCGTTCAACCTACTTCCTCAATATCAGTTATTGTTGAGGTCCGTGATTTTTGTGGGTTCATTCACCCTAATTCTTGTCTTGTGAGTCCTATCTCGGACTGATTATGTTGGTTTGTATGAATTTCACTCCTATAAATGCAAGTCCTTTTCATTCCTCTACTGACCGGAATGCCAGTGCATCAAACTTAAAAGTTCTGAGTTCACCAATAAATCAACCAACCAGCCAATCAACCAACCAGTCATCCAACCAACCAACATACCTACCTAACTACCAACCAAGAAAGGAAGGGTGAATGGATGGATGGATATCCATCCATCCATCCATCCATCCATCCATCTATCGAACCAACATCAACAACCTTTAAACCAACAAAACACCTCGTAAAATCAGTTTGTAGAGGAGATTAGTTGAACATCTAGGCTAAAGGCAACACTGGGAAAGATACCTCTGGATGTATATAGTTAAAAACCAGGTCCCAATGACAGTGTTAACTATCTTGCAATGTCTTACTCTGAACACAACACATACCACTCAATAGGCAAAATTGAACCACTGCATTCCCCACATTGCATACCAATGACATACTTGGTGAACAACTTTGAGTGTCGAGCAGTTGATGGCAGTATACAATTGTTCTTTCCTCTGCCTTCTCATCCACTACTCTTGATCTTCCCCCAAAGCATAGCCCCTCGACCAACTCACATCAACCCATCCCATCTTCTGCTGTCTTCCGCAGCTCTTTTCTTTTGTTCCTCATATTATTCAGCCCTGTCTCTAACTCTCTTCTCCATGTGTTTTAGGTCTTTCTCTGTTTCTTTTGCCCTGTGGTCATCTCTGCATGTATTTAGGTCTCGCTATATTTCTTTTGCCCTGTTGTCATCTCCGTGTGTATTGAGGTCTCGCTATATTTCTTTTGCCCTGTTGTCATCTCCGTGTGTATTTAGGTCTCGCTATATTTCTTTTGCCCTGTTGTCATCTCCGTGTGTATTGAGGTCTCGCTATATTTCTTTAGCCCTGTTGTCATCTCTGTGTGTATTTAGGTCTCGCTATATTTCTTTTGCCCTGTTGTCATCTCCGTGTGTATTGAGGTCTTGCTATATTTCTTTTGCCATGTGGTCATCTCCGTGTGTATTTAGGTCTCACTATATTTCTTTTGCCCTGTTGTCATCTCCGTGTGTATTGAGGTCTCGCTATATTTCTTTTGCCCTGTTGTCATCTCCATGTGTATTTAGGTCTCACTATATTTCTTTTGCCCTGTGGTCATCTCTGTGTGTATTGAGGTCTCGCTATATTTCTTTTGCCCTGTTGTCATCTCCGTGTGTATTGAGGTCTCGCTATATTTCTTATGCCCTGTGGTCATCTCTGTGTGTATTTAGGTCTCACTATATTTCTTTTGCCCTGTTGTCATCTCCGTGTGTATTTAGGTCTCACTATATTTCTTTTGCCCTGTTGTCATCTCCGTGTGTATTTAGGTCTCACTATATTTCTTTTGCCCTGTTGTCATCTCCGTGTGTATTTAGTTCTCGCTATATTTCTTTTGCCCTGTTGTCATCTCCGTGTGTATTTAGGTCTCACTATATTTCTTTTGCCCTGTTGTCATCTCCGTGTGTATTTAGGTCTCGCTATATTTCTTTTGCCCTGTTGTCATCTCCATGTGTATTTAGGTCTCGCTATATTTCTTTTTTCTTGTGGTCATCTCCCCATGTTCTAGGTCTTCCTCTATTTCTTTTCCCTGTGGTCATCTCTGTGTGTGTTTAGGTCTCACTATATTTCTTTTGCCCTGTGGGTTCAGGAAAAAAAGACTTTCTAGTTATCCTGTTATCAGGTTTAATTAATGTGTGTCCTATCCAGTGCCAGCACCTTTTTCTAACCTCAGCACTCTCTGAAATCGTGTCTAATTTTATTCCTGAGTTCTGCATTAGTAATTCCTTCATAACATTTCAGCCTTCTTCTTATGTGCAAGCACCAGTTAATCAATGTTTGTAATTTATTATTAAATTATCACTCTCCGTGTTTCTGATCCATGAAGCCATACTGATTTAATGGTAGTACCAGGTTTCATTTCTATTAACTTCCTCAAGTTTCTTGGTTCTATGAAAACACCTCTTATCTTTGGTAATCTTATTTTAGTATCTCTGTTTTCTATTTGTGTCTACATTTCTGCCTAAATATGTACATGATTCCATCTCTTGAAGTGAGGTTTCACCCAGGGAGACTGGGCTGTTATTTGCTTGGTTTATTCTCATGATCTTTGTCTTTTCCCTTGGACTTGTTTGTACCTAATTGTTGTGACCTCTCTTAAAGTATGTCTAGTTCATCTTATATCTGATTTCATGTGTGAGACAGGAGGGTTATGTCACCAGCCATCTAGTTGCTCTGTCAGAATCCGTTGAATTCCATTTCTTGTGGTAGTCATTGTTGTCATTATATTCCAGTCCTTAGTCGCTGAGAATAATACATGTGACAAAATTACAAATGTCTTTTTTATTTCTATTCTTATTTCAAATGTATCTGTTAGTTTTCGGTCATGAAGAACTGTGGTGTTCAAGTCTTGCATATTTCCTTTATTGTGGTCATGATTTTCTGTGTGATCTTCTAGTGTCTCATCAGTTTCCAAAAGGACTTCCGTATTAATACTGTATTTCTTCTTCTGTGGCCTTTCTTGTTCTAATATCTTTCCTTGTTTGATGTATTACTTGCTCTGTTGTCTTTCTTGTTCAGGACAGCCATATGTCATCGTCGTCGTCGCCACTGCCATCATCATCAAGCTTTTCAGCCCTTGGGCTGGTTGTGAAGCTTCCTTATAATTTCATTGTAGATCAAATGATATGTCTGCACAAAGACACTAAACGCAGAATACCATAAACCAAATGAGATGTCTGCACATACACACACAGACTAAACATAGAATGCTGTAAACCAAATGAGATGTCTGCCAACACACTAAACACAGAATGCTGTGTGCCTTTAGTTGTACTGCAGTGTGCAATTTCTGTAGCATGCCTGGTTCTTCCACCAAGTGCCCAGTTGTGGATTTCTATTGTTGTTATTATAACCACAGTTCACATTAGCAGTTTCTTCAGTCTAACAGTTGTATTACATTAACAATCATAACTTCAAAACAACAGTTGTAATTTCCAAATGATGGTTCCAACTTCAGCATAAGAAATGTATCTTCAGCACGATAGTTATAACTTTAATATGACAAATCATTTTAGTGTAAAATAATGTGAATTGTGTACTAGGTATGTTAAAAAATGTACAGGATAGTATGGATAATATTGAACCTTTGACCAGGAAGAAAAGTTACTTACCTGGAGGTCTGAGACCATAATTCTCAGCAAAATATCCTTCTTGGGTCTGTAAACACTTCTCCCAAAGCCATCATGTTCTGCATTGTCTTCTAGTGACTCAAACTGGGTCCTGTTCAGCTTGGGAAACTGCCAACAAAAATCTCAAGAAACCATGTTGGGTGAGTAGGGAGGCTGACAAATCAAAGAGTGTACCACATGGTGGTAATCCACCACCTTGGTGATGCTGTGCAATGCTAATGAATGGACCTGTGGGTTTAAGAACTTCGCAGCTCCATCATCAGAACATGCCACTCATTCTTCACATCTGATTCAAATTGTTTTGCCCAACGCGATACCCCTCTGGTTGGTCAGATTCCATAGTGGTAGGGCTTTGGGTTGACCCAGCCATTATAATAATGGGAGCCAGGCAATTTACAGAATATTTGGGGAATTGTCTGGGAGTAACAAGTGATGAGGATTGAAACTGACCACCCAACTCATATGTCATGCCTAGAATATGTGAAGGCCAGACACTTCACACCTCAACAGCATTATCTGCCATGGGACTATCTTTATCTTTTATCAGCTTATCTGGAGATCAACATGACTAAATGGATACAAGCACCCGGCCTTAAACATGATGATGCTGAGGTCAGGGGTTCAGCCCCTACACCGGTCAGTTGGACTACAATGTTGACTTTTTGTACTTCAGAAGTCGAAGTGGGTTCGAATGAATGTGAGGGACACTGGTAATAGGAAAATCCAATCCTCTTGCAAAAAATCAATCCAGTGCACTAGTAGCAGTCGCACGAGTGTGGACTACCCTTGAGTTCAAAGCGAGTCAATGCCAGCGCGCCCCCCCCCCCCCCAAAAAAAAAAACAACAAAAACTTACTTGTTTATTCACCTACATGCCTTTCCTTCTGAGATTTGGGTTGGAGACAGTTCACAGTGCATTGGAGACAGCTCACAATGGGTTGGAGACAGTTCACAATGGGTTGCAGACAGCTCACAATGGGTTGCAGACAGTGCACAATGGGTTGGAGACAGTTCACAAATGGTTGCAGACAGTTCACAATGGGTTGGAAATAGCTCACAAGTGTTGCCTCTGCCTTTAATTAGAGATATGTATGCTGCCCTACACTTCCCAAACAATGCCTTAAGCTACCATATAAATTGCGCTTCTCTGTTACCAGAGTCTGACCCTGGGCCCAGAAGCCAGAATTGAAGCCACCATGCAGCACGAGATTACAAGGCTGACCTCAGAGAACCTGGTAAGATTCTTGTTACTGTCAGCTCATTAAAAAACAACTGCTCGTTAGTGAGTATAGTTCCTGCAGGGGACATGAAGGGCTGAGAAATAAAACCATGTTCAGGGTTTGGATTTTCTATGGACATCGTAGACCCCGAGGTAGACCAAGAAGACGGTGGAGAGATAATATATATACAGACCTACAAGCACTCGGACATTGAAAATTTGTTTGAACTCCTTATAGTTCTTCCTGTGTAGTGTTTTTGGTCATTTCTATCCACAGCGTTCTGTCTCATGTCCCGCCAATGATTTCTGATACTGCTGTTCCTCCATATCATGATGTCAAATTATCCAGCATGTTCTCTCTTGGTCCTTCCCGCCTCTTCTCCTCTCCAACTGTCTTATTGTCACAATGTGCTCCAGCTGACCCTTTCTCATGACATACCCAAAGAATGTGGTCTGCCTTTTTCTGATGGAAGCAACTAGTTACTCACCTCAAGTGAACTGACATGCAATTCATTTTTATTATGTAAATCATGAAATGGATTCAGGTTTTAGAGATACATAGTAACAGTTAATCACGCGCACTTATTAAACGCGCGCACTTATATCCTTTACAGGACATCGCTGTCAACACCAGCATTTTACCACTGTCGTTGATTTCTTGGCAAGATTATGCTTAGTAGTTTGTCATTGCTTTCTGAGCGGCTGGCTCACTTATCCCGTAAGTTGTTTGTCCATCAAGAATGATGATGACCATTCATTTCTTCCAGTGGGGTTGAAAGTATGGAGCCGTGAGTTCTAAGATGGCTGATAAGGCCTATTTTGGCTCGAAATGTTCTTTGACAATGTGGACAAAGAATGCTTGACGTTTCTGGAGGAGGATTTCCTGCAGTGGTTTTTCTGTCCTGCCTTTTCTTCACAGTTCTTGCAGTCCTTGTTGCCTCACACGTGACTGCACCCTTGTGTAATGATGCATGCCACAAATTTCGGTCTCTGGCTGCAGTCTTTCAGGTGTCATGCATTTCATGTGTCAAAAGCATTCAGTGAGATTTTCAGAGTGTCTTTAAAGCGTTTCCTTTGGCTGCCTTGGGAGCATTTACCACAATGCAGCTCGCCGTAAAAAATTAATTTAGGGAGGCTGTGATCTGACATGCGAGTTAAGTGACCAGCCCAGCGAATCTGATTCTTCATTAGTAGAGTGGATAGTGGGCATGGACGCTCTTTCTAGGACTTCAGTATCTGAGATTTTGTCTTGCCATTTAATCTTCAATCAATCAATCAATCAAATCTTCAAATCTTCTCGTAAGTTATCAACACGGCGAGAACTGCTTCCAATTCTCGCGCACTGCGTTACCCTACGTGGATAAACGGAATTATGGAGAAAGTCGTTTAACACCTAGGCCAGGGAGACCGACAACCACATAGTAGGAAGTAAATATTATAAACACATTCATGTGGCCATGTGGTTAAACTATACCATGTGCCCAGAAGGTAATGGGTTTGCTTTCGGACCCCTTCATTCGGTTTGTGCGTGCAGTTGTTTTTGGAGACTCTTGGGGGTCGTTGCCATAGCCTAGAATTTGTGCTATGTTCGATGTTTATGACAGGTGGTTAGCTGCTCTGCAGAAAGAGACTAAGCTATCTAGGGTAGAACCTGGTGCAGTGAAGTAAGTCTTCTTGTCTTATTACCCCTGTTTATTGTCTACACACACAAACACACACCACAAACTCACTCATGGTTCTGTCACCCAGCTACTGATTTAAGTGCGTGGAGTGATACTGTGAGCTGTGGATTTCGTGGTGCTTTTACATCAGTCCGCGGTTTTTTGTATCGTCAACTGCATGTCAGAAAAATGGTGGCCGGCCATTTGCTGAACTAACTGGTTTTGCCTTATGCAGTAATATGTGGCTGCTGGTTTTCTAGTGATTGCCGCTTCCATTGACGATGAACTGTATTTTTCGTGGTGGACTTCTGTGTTGGCATTCTGGTAGTGGCCTTATTCATAGTATATCTGTGCAGGCTGTTGGCTTGTGGAGACTCCTGTCTGTTCCATTTTTCACATGGGGGAGTGAGGAGCATTTTATGTGATAGAGCATTATCGGAGCACTATGGAGATCAACTCATTGCTGTGGAGTAGGAACCACGACTAACATGCCTAATGACTAACACCCACTCAACATGGTCTGTCTGTCTATCTGTTTGTCCCTGTATTATTGTGTTGTATACATTTACGTCTTATATCAGTGGTTCTACTTATGCATCCTTGTTATAGGATCTGCGAGAATCCATTGACAAACAGACAGACCAGATCCGCAAGCTGAAGAAAATGCTCAAGGTTTATGCCAGAAAGTTGAAGGATGGTGAAGGTAAGAGATGGGGGAAAATGTGGGAGAATGGTCTGCATGAAAGAATGTAACATCAACTGGGGAGTATATAAGATCCAGATGAGACAGCTTTAGTATACTATGCCAGAGAATTTAAGTCCCACATTTGATATTTTAATATTCACATTGAGGAGGGAATTTAAGATCTACATTTGAGAATGTGAGATCCCAACATTGTAGGCTTTATGGTGCAGGTAGGAGAATTTAAGATTCAAATTTCAGATTGTAGGATCCATATGGGAAGGTGTAGCATGCATGTTGGAGAAATTAAGATCCACAAAGTGATGGGACGAATCCACATGTGTAAATGTTTGTTGTGGGTATGAGAATTTAAGATTCACATTTCAGAACATAAGATTCACATAGGGGAATGTTGATTGCTTGTGGGAAAATTTAAGATCCACATGAGAGAATGCAGGATGCAAGTGAGAGAATTTTAGATCCATATGGGAGACGGTTGGATGCGGGAGTATTTAAGATACACATGCACAAGTGTAGGATGAATATGGGATAATTTAATACCCACATAGGTGAATGTAGGATGAACGTGGAAGTGAGAGAATTTTAGATCCATATGGGAGACGGTTGGATGCGGGAGTATTTAAGATACACATGCACAAGTGTAGGATGAATATGGGATAATTTAATACCCACATAGGTGAATGTAGGATGAACGTGGAAGAAGTTAAGATCCACAAGGGAGATGTTAGTCAAAAGTGGAAGAATTTAAGTTCCACATGGAAGATCAAGACTGTCCACCGTCTTCTGTCTCATGTATTGCCAATAATTTCTCATACTGATGTTCCTCCATGCCATTTTGTCTCACTGTTCAGCATCCTCTCTATTAGTCTCCCCTGCCTCTAATTCCATCCAAATTTCCCATTGTCACAATGTACTCCAGCTTTTCCCTTCTCATGACATGTGCAAAGAATGTGGACTGTCTTCTTCTGATGCGAGTAACTAGTTCTCTTTATGAGTTAACTTCTGTCAACATATTTTCATTTCTCTTTATATATGTTCACGATGTTTGCATCATTCTTCTGTACAACCACATCTTTAAAACTTCTACATAATTCCGCACGTCTGCTAACTATCAAGACCATAAACTTGAACACAGGAAGTTAGTCTGGTGGTTTCCCTTTGAATTTCACAACCTTATTAGAGATTTACATGCTATTCATTTATGTTGTAGGTTGCGTTTATAGTTTTTGGAACTTTATCATGGCAATGACCAATTACAGCCTACTTGTGTTTTGTCATATGTCTAGTGAAGTGGCCTAGACATTCACGTCTCCACACAGATCTTGGTCCTTGGTGTTTCAAAGCCACTCTGTTGAAGACATTCCTTCAGGCCATCCCCTTAGTCCATTGAGCATAATTTCTTTCTTTCTGCCTCTGTTGCTTTTATCGCTGATCTTTCCAGTCAGTACAATGTTCTTCAAAGTCTTTCTTCTAAGCATATGAGCAAACAGCAGTCTTTTTCTTATAGTTTGTATATTGTTCTACTTTCATTGTTATTGTTAAACTTTTATTATATATTGTTCTACTTTCATTGTATATTGTTCTACTTTCATTGTTATTGTTAAACTTTTATTATATATTGTTCTACTTTCATTGTATATTGTTCTACTTTCATTGTATATTCTACTTTCATTGTATATTGTTGTACTTTCATTGTATATTGTTCTACTTTCATTGTATATTCTACTTTCATTGTATATAGTTCTACTTCATTGTATTGTGAAACTTTCATTGTATATAGTTCTACTACTTTCATTGTATATAGTTCTACTACTGTTCATTGTATATAGTTCTACTACTGTCATTGTATATAGTTCTACTACTTTCATTGTATATAGTTCTACTACTGTCATTGTATATAGTTCTACTTTCATTGTATATAGTTCTACTACTTTCATTGTATATAGTTCTACTACTTTCATTGTATATAGTTCTACTTTCATTGTATATAGTTCTACTACTTTCATTGTATATAGTTCTACTTTCATTGTATATAGTTCTACTACTGTCATTGTATATAGTTCTACTACTTTCATTGTATATAGTTCTACTACTTTCATTGTATATAGTTCTACTACTTTCATTGTATATAGTTCTACTACTTTCATTGTATATAGTTCTACTACTTTCATTGTATATAGTTCTACTACTTTCATTGTATATAGTTCTACTACTTTCATTGTATATAGTTCTACTTTCATTGTATATAGTTCTACTTTCATTGTATATAGTTCTACTTTCATTGTATATAGTTCTACTACTTTCATTGTATATAGTTCTTCATTGGTATATAGTTCTACTTTCATTGTATATAGTTCTCTACTGTCATTGTATATAAGTTCTACTACTGTCATTGTATATAGTTCTACTACTGTCATTGTATATAGTTCTAACTGTCATTGTATATAGTTCTACTCTTCATTGTATATAGTTCTACTTTCATTGTATATAGTTCTACTTTCATTGTATATAGTTCTACTACTGTCATTGTATATAGTTCTACTTTCATTGTATATAGTTCTACTTTCATTGTATATAGTTCTACTTTCATTGTATATAGTTTCTACATTTCATTGTATATAGTTCTACTACTTCATGTATATAGTTTACTACTTTCATTGTATATAGTTCTACTTTCATTGTATATAGTTCTACTCTTTCATTGTATATAGTTTCTACTTCATTGTATATAGTTCTACTTCTTGTCTATATGTCTACTTCAGTTGTATAGTTCTACTTTCATTGTATATAGTTTCTACTTTCATTGTATATAGTTCTACTACTTCATTGTATATAGTTCTACTACTTTCATTGTATATAGTTCTACTTTCATTGTATATAGTTCTACTACTTTCATTGTATATAGTTCTACTTTCATTGTATATAGTTCTACTACTTTCATTGTATATAGTTCTACTTTCATTGTATATAGTTCTACTACTGTCATTGTATATAGTTCTACTACTGTCATTGTATATAGTTCTACTACTGTCATTGTATATAGTTCTACTTTCATTGTATATAGTTCTACTTTCATTGTATATAGTTCTACTACTTTCATTGTATATAGTTCTACTACTGTCATTGTATATAGTTCTACTACTTTCATTGTATATAGTTCTACTACTTTCATTGTATATAGCTCTACTTTCATTACTAGATACTCTATCAGTTCAAAGTATTCACAACATTCATCTCAGAAACCACTTGTACCCTGCATCCAAGCTCTTCCTGGTTTATTCATTCACAATCCATGATTCACTGCTGTACAGAAGAACAGGTTCAATTTAATATTTCTGTACTCTCTTTCTGTCATTCAGTGAAAGTAATTTATTTCATAGGATACTTTTCTTCTTCTGAAATGCAGTGTTTGCTTTTGTTTAGAGGAAATAAAACTGGCAATGTGCATACATTCAAACAATTGAATATTCACTGATTAATTTGAAGGAAGTAACAAGAAAGGATACAGAGAGAAATGAAAATCATATGCTTAAATTGTACACAATAAAAGGAAGGGCTGGTGTATATGTAGGATATCCAGACAAATCAAGTGAAACAGTTAGCTGGTTTTCTAGTGACTGCCACTTCCATCGATGATGAACTGTATTTTTCACGGTGGACTTTTGTGTTGGCATGCTGGCAGTGGTCTTATGCATAGCACACCTGTGCGGGCTGTTGGTTTGTCAAGTCTCATGTGTGTTCCACTTTTGACATGGGGCAGTGGGGAGCATTTTTTGTGATATTCACAGGCACAGGAACGGAACATTATAGAGACGACCCTTTGCTGTGAAGTTGGGATTGCGGCTGACTGACTGTCTAATTAGCATAGAAATAGGAAAGTACTGCAGTAAGGTTTGAGCATATATTCTGCCTATCGTATCAACTTGTTTATTCTTCTGTCTGTATTTTCCCATAACAGCGGCAGAAATTGCAGCTGAACTGGAGAATGAAGAAAGAGCCGCTAATTCGGATGCTATAGCCACTGTCATCCATCGAGAGAGGTCTTACATGGGCATGCTAGAGTACAAGAAGGAGGATGAGGCAGCACTCATCAAAAACCTTGCCCTAGGTTCGTGTTCCATGGGGTTTTGTGTGAGAGAGAGAGTGAGAGTAATATATGTTGGTTATCTGGATCCTGATAGGAAGATTTGAAATGTTTTTGCATATCTGGTGCTTACAATATAGACGTTGGCATTAGGAGATGCTTGCATTGTTGATATATGTAGTTATATGGATCCTGAAAGGAAGATTGTTTATTTGAGACTCATGTTTTGCATATCTGGTGCTTACAATGGAGATGTTGGCATTGTTGCCTAAAGACAGTGAATGAGTTTCACTGTTTCTCGACATACCATGTTATGGGTTCAAAATCAGCTGCAAATGAATTTTGCTTGCTGCTTGCTTGCTTGCTTGCTTGCTTGTGTTCGCTGGCTGTGAACTCCAGCGTGAAGTCCTGTATGTTGAATGAATACATCCTGTTGTCCAACATCAATGTGATGTCATACCGGTGCTGAGGTTTGTGTGAGTATCCGTTGTCCCATGTCTGGCTTATGGTGTGCAGACTGGTGGTTCCTCGCTATGTAGGCAGATACTCTCCGGCTTCGAAGGAATCATCGATCCCACTGATGTTAGCCAGGTCCCCTAAGGGACCTGTTGCCCAAGACGCACGGCGTGGACGTGTCAGCAGGTCTTGGCCAGTATAGATCCCGGCCCTGGCGCCTTGGAAACACCTCTGCGTCCCAGATGAATTTTAATCAGACTGCTTTGCATTGATTTAGATGGGATGGGGGTCGGTTGTTCAGAAAGTAATGGCAAACTACTGAATGTAAAAATGTCCCCGGTAAATCACAAATGGCCAAAAGATGCTGGCGTTGATTGTGATATCCTGTAAAGGAGATTAATCTGACTTTTTAAACAATGGGGACAGATTTGTTTGGGGCAGTTTCTGTTGGTTATGTAGCTATAGGGGACATAGAATTTGTTTGAGGCTGTTTCTTTTGTTGAAATAGCTGACAGAGACAGAGATGAATAGAATGGGGAAGACATGGAGCGAGGTGCAGGAGATAGCAAATAATAGTATGACTTGACCTCAGGAGGTTGACGACCTCTGCCTCAATGGGGGATGCAGGGCAACAGAAGAGAAACCTACATTTGGCATAGTCAGATATATGCTGCAGCGATGTCCTTGACATAGTCAGATATGTACTCCAGCGATGTCCTTGACATAGACAGATATATGCTGCAGCGATGTCCTTGACATAGTCAGATATGTACTCCAGCGATGTCCTTGACATAGACAGATATGTGCTGCAGCGATGTCCTTGACATAGACAGATATGTGCTGCAGCGATGTCCTTGACATAGACAGATATGTGCTGCAGCGATGTCCTTGACATAGTCAGATATGTGCTGCAGCGATGTCCTTGACATAGACAGATATGTGCTGCAGCGATGTCCTTGACATAGACAGATATGTGCTGCAGCGATGTCCTTGACATAGACAGATATGTGCTGCAGCGATGTCCTTGACATAGACAGACATGTGCTGCAGCGATGTCCTTGACATAGACAGATATGTGCTGCAGCGATGTCCTTGACATAGACAGATATGTGCTGCAGTGATGTCCTTGACATAGTCAGATATGTGCTGCAGCGATGTCCTTGACATAGACAGACATGTGCTGCAGCGATGTCCTTGACATAGACAGATATGTGCTGCAGCGATGTCCTTGACATAGACAGATATGTGCTGCAGCGATGTCCTTGATATAGTCAGATATGTGCTCCAGCGATGTCCTTGAAACAGTTATGAATTGAAGGAAGCTACATGGAGACTTGTCATATGAAAATCAAATGTTGAACACCCTCCATGTTATTGACATTCGACACTTCTCTGACAACACTGTAACAGATGTTTCCCGGATTGAATTATGTTGATTTGAGTCAAGAATCGGGTCTTTCTTATACATGCTTCGTCCTCATCTTCAACAACCAGCAAAGAGGCTCAGTACTAATGGTACCAGTAGCTGTCTGATTATGCGTGATTGTCGGCCAGATCCTCTGGTGGCTCCCTGCAGTACCATTCTCTCCAGGTCATGATGGTCTATCTGTTATCTGGTGGGAAATAACATGTTTGAGGCACTTGTGTGTTTTAGATATCTGTTATTTAGAAGGGTGATAACATTTGTTTGAGGCTGTGTGTGTTTTATCTGATGGGAAATATTTATTTGAGGCTTTATAAGCTTCACTTATCTGGTGGGAAATAACATTTCTGTGAAGCTGGATTCTTTATTCTGATTAGTACAGTTCTAATGTTGACCCAACCTCATACAGTGGGCACCGTATACTTTTGTAGGAAATATGGTGAGGAAGGGAACTGCTCACTCTATATCATTATGCCATGGCGTAGAATATGTGAAGGCCTAACTCTGTATGCTGCCATAGCAAAATCTGCCATCAGCAACCTTTACATTCGTCTGTGACCTTATGTCAGTGTCTCTGACTTAGGGGTGAATGAAACGCAGCAACACAATTCCCTGTCATATCGAGGGATTAACATCAGCTGCAGGTGATTTGGAAGCAGATTGCTTTGCGTTGATTTAGGTGGTGTGAAGCATCGAAGCTTCCACATTTATATGTAGAAGATATAAATGGAATCAGCATTGGAGGACGAAACATCAATAACATTAGATATGCAGATGATACAGTATTGATTGCAGACAATGCACAAGATCTACAACAATTAGTAGACGCAGTTGTTGTACACAGTGAGCAGCTGGGGTTGGAATTAAATTGTAAGAAGACACAGGTTATGGTCGTTACTAGGAAGAACGAAGTACCACAATGTAATATACAAGAAAATACCTGGATGGCTTGGGACGCTGGTGATCGAGTGAAATGGTGAGTCATGACCGCCCACGCTTTCTGGCATGGCACAAGATTGATTGACTGATTGAAGCATTGGCCATTTAGAAAGCAGTGGATGTATAATTGCAACTAGCTTTTTATTTTTATTAACACTAGAACTGATATCTCTATGTGTTAGCATTATTTGCAAAACTGGTCACCTCAGCTACAGTATTTGCATGTAAATAAATTGTTTAGGATTTCTTTTTATCCAGATCTAAAACCCAAGCTGGCGTCTGGTCTGATTCCTGGTCTTCCAGCTTACATCTTGTTCATGTGTGTTCGTCACACTGATTACATCAACGATGATGAAAAAGTCAAGTCCTTGCTCACGGCCACCATCAATGGAATCAGAAAAGTTGTCAAGGTATATCCGGATATATGTTCTTTTTCTATTTTCTTTTCCTCTTTCTTGTGTTTGCTCACTTTGAATTCAAGCCTAGTTCATACATCTGCTGCAGTGGTGGTAAAAACTCAGCTCCTGAGCATGCACGACAGGAGGCTTCTAATTATCAGAAGGAGTCCCAGCTTGCTGAATGTTTTGGCCCCAACATTGGGCACCCAGTGCATCTACCAATCTACCATTGTTGGCACTACACCACGACTGACCATGGGAAAGTCAGCTTCTTACTTCAGCAGTTGACCGCAATCTTCGCCTCTGTCTTGATGGCTAGCTATGACCCTGTCAGTATACGTAATTGCTGCCGCATTGCTTTCTTCGCGCCTCATTCACAGCTTGCAGATTCAGCCTCCTGCATGTTCTCAGCGGAAGCCAGCTCTTCCTCATCGCTCATTCTCTTAAGGCTTGGGCCTCCCCCTTGACCCTTGCTATCGCTTTGGGGCTTGGTCCTTGCAAGGCATACTATTCCACCACAAGCGGTCATTGCCGGCGTTTGGCTACAAAGGTTCGACTTTGGCTGACATTCCTATCTGGGTGATCACTACACCCTGCTTCGGTCTCTGTTCTTCCCTGGTGTGATGACTCCCAGGTCGGGACGAGACTGTAGCTGTTGTTTCAGTCTTGTTGAGAGGTTGCACTCTTCTGGAGAGGTCTTGGTGATACTGAGATTGTTCTTCTTGAGAGACAGTGACTAAAATTTCAGACAAAGTTGAACCATTTACGGTGTATCCTTGTCCCACCCCTCATTACAGTTACTTCATAGCCAGCACGAGGCCTTCTCTGCTGAGAGAGTGGGACACACAATATATGCTAGTAAAAGCAACTGTAACAATTCTAAGTATACACAAACTAGAATTAAAAACAAAATCATACATTATGCCTATAGAAAAAGTGATCCATCATCCCAACCTTCTTCCCACTCCCCAGCATGAATTCCTTTGAAGAAACATGATATAAATATCATATCAGCCACCATTTCTAAATAAATTACATACAGGCATTTATGAACAAGATGGTGTCTGTAAAGAAGAAGGGGAGACAAGAGTGGTACTGGATCTGAAAGCACTAAATGTTGTGGACTGGAGTGACATCATTGAGAACAGAGTGAAATGAGAAACTGAGTTTGCTTATTGCAGAGGTCATTTTAGCCTTGGGAACCTGCAGAAGAGGTAAATGAAGAAGAAAGGGAAGAGAAGGTGCAGATGAAGAAGAAGAAGTAGAAAGGATGAGGCGCAGATGAAGAAGAAGAAGAAAGGATGGAGGAGCAACAGAAGAAGAAGAAAAAACAGAAGAAGAAGTGGTAGAAAAAGAAGGTGGTGCAGAAGAAGAAGTGGTAAGAAAAGAAAAAGGAGCAGAAGAAGAAGAAGAAGAAGTGGTAGAAAAAAAAAGGATCAGCGGAAGAAGTGGTAGGAAAAGAAGAAGGAGCAGAAGAAGAAGAAGTAGAAAAAAGTAGAAGCATCAGAAGAAGAAGTGGTAGAAAAAAAAAAGGAGCAGCAGAAGAAGTGATAGCAAAAGAAGATGAAACGCAGAATAAGTGGTAGAAAAAAAAGGAGCAGAAGAAGAAGTAGTAGAAAAAAAGATGGAGCAGAAGAAGTAGTGGTAGAAAAAGAAGAAGGAGCAGAAGAAGTGGTAGAAAAAAAAGGAGCAGAAGAAGAAGTGGCAGAAAAAGAAGAAGAAGAAGAAGTAGAAAAAGAAGGAGCAGAAGGCGTGGTAGAAAAAGAAGAAGAAGCAGCAGAAGGTGAGAAGGTTAAGAGGCAACAACTAAGCTGTTGTAGTAATAGCAGCTTTATTAGTTGTAGTTGCCATATGACAGGCATGCCAGAAAAAGATGCAAGGAAAAGAAGAAAGGGATTTTCCAAAAGGATGCACCAAAGTGGACGATGCACAGGATAAACCAAGGTACGTCAAGGCAGTAGTGCTGTCTCTTTCACAACACTTGTTTATCAGTAAAAAGTAAACACAGTGAAACATGAAGTACTTTATGTCTGAGAAATCTTGTTGTATCTTTGCAGAGGCACAGTGATGACCTTGAGCGCATTACCTTGTGGTTGGCCAACACATGCCGTCTGCTACACACACTGAAGCAGTACAGTGGAGAAAAGGTAACATAAGTGTGTTTATCTGGCACTGATAACGTTGCTTCCTACACTTTATGCAGGTGTCAAAGTATGTTGCCCATAACTTTTTAGATATACATTTTGTCTTAAAATTTCTTGACCCACGGATTCACATACTGAAGAAACAATCAGTCAGATGCCGTCTCCGTAATGAAGGTTGAGTGCACTGGATCTCCAGCAGTCTGTATCTCGCCTTGGTTGTACATTCTGTCAGACTGATGTTTGTCCATCGTTTGATGTTATCTTCTGACTTGTATCGCTGTCTACCTCTTGCTCGCTTGCCTTCAACCTAACCCTCCAGTATGGCTTTTATAAGAGTGTTATATCTTTTAGCATGCCTCTTTTTTATTTCTTTCATCAACTCTCTTTTCATTTTCAATTTTGCTATAACCTCTGTATTTGATTGTTTTTGTTTCCATGAAATATGACATATTCTTCTGTATATCCACATCTCCAGGGCCTCTATTCGACTTTCTAGTTGCTAGGTCATAGTCCAGGTTTCTGTGCCATATTCATTGGCACCTTGCCGTCTTGACAGACGATAGATTGTTACATTGTGTTTCAAAAAAGGCATACTAACTACACCCATGGCGGTAGCAAATTTGACTGACCAGATCAATTCACACACCATCTTACGTCTCACAAATCAAATCAAATCAAATCAACTTTATTAGGGTCACAAATTGGGTGCGCAGGCCCGTCTTACAATCGGCCCTTCCAATCACTCATCTTTCGTGTGTGGCCTATCTGCAATCATTTTCTCCTTTGTCTTTATTCCATTTCTAATCTTGCCCTCCATGCAACATGTTCAGTGGTCACTCGCTTCCAATGTGCATATCAATGCATGTATCAATCATGTGCCACTTACACACATCTTTGTATCGTAGTAGAGGCAGAGAGAGGTAGAGGCCTGAGATCTCTTATCCACATGTAATTCATCAAAAAAAGAATGATATTCTACCATCATCAATCCTCCTAATGTGACCTAATCATCTAAGTCTACGAAGACTGAGCATGGAACAAAATGTCACACAACCTGATCTTTCCAATTAGATTTGTTATTTTGTCTTACCACTTAATATCAAAGTATCTCTTTCAGACACCACATATGAAAACTATTTAAACGTTTTCTCTTGGTGTGAGTAAGCCGACCAGGCTTCACTGCCATAAAGAAGGAGTACTAAGGACACAGGCTGATAGAACAAGGACTTTTGTTTTGGCCAGTAAGCTTCCTGTCTCCCAAGACTCTTTTTTGTGACCTGTTCATAGTTGTTGCTGCCTTACCAATCCGGATGTTGATTTCCTGATTTAGGGATTAATTTTGCTATTTCCTCAGATCCTAGATATGTAAATGATTCTACTATTCTCCAGTTTGGCGTCATAAATAAGAATGATGGGTCCCCCATGTGCCACCTTGTTGACATAATCTGTTGCCTTCTTTTTGCTAATTGTTAAACCAAATTCAGAACAAGCAATTGGAGTATGCAATTAGTAGATGTCATTTCTTCCTTCAGAGTTGGTCTAATTGCAGGCATCATCTGCAAAAAGCTACTCTCTGATCATTACCCTCCTACTTTTGGTCTTGGCCTTCATTGTGCCATATCAGTAGTGTTGAATATTCATAACATTTGACAGTCCTCATTTTAATTTTTTGTTAATCTCTCTAGATGTTAATACTGATTTCATGATGTTGAAAACATTTTAGAGCATTCATATTCTCTGTTTGTTTCTGTTCTCTCTTTGATCCTGGCATTATTGCCAAGTTTCATACGATCTCTTTTTGTTTACTTATGTCATATCTTATAATACTTTATATTGCAATTCCCAGTCTTGTCCTGTCTAATCGTTGTCTTTCCTTGCCTTGTTTCATCTGTTCCTATTGGAGATTCTGCTGCATTATTGCCAACGTTTCATGCTATTTCTAAAGAAATATCCAATGACTATTCATGTATTTGTTGCAGCAATTCCAAATTGAGAATACCACCAAGCAGAATGAGCAGAGCCTCAGGAACTTTGACCTTTCTGAGTACAGACAAGTGTTCTCTGACCTCGCGGTGTGGAACTACCAGGCATTGATTAAACTGATGGAGGAACTCATTCAGCCGAACATCGGTAAGTCCATTTTCTTTTTGTGTGTCATTGGCTGTCTGTATTTGCTGGATTCTGTGGTTGTTGTATGTTGAAACCAGAATTTATGCTAATCACCACTTTGTGGTAGCTTGTTGGATACTGTGGTTGTTGCGAGGTTGAAAACAGAATTCATGCTAATAACCACTTTGTGGCAGCTTGTTGGATTCTGTGGTTGGGTGTTGAAACCAGAATTTATGCTAATTATCTTGTGCCAGCTTGTTGGATTCTGTGCTTGTTGCATGTTGAAACCAGAATTCATGCTAATCACCACTGGGCCAGCTTGTTGGATAGTAATTATATACTCATAACACATCACTTAGTTCTTGAATATCATTATCCAACACATCACATAGTCCATGGATACCCTTCACACATTACCCAACACATCACATAGTTTATGGATACCCTTCACACATTACCCAACACATCACATATTCCATGGATACACTTCACACATTGCTCAAAACATCACACAGTCCATGGATACCCTTCTATGCTGTCCAACATGATACTCCAGGCATGATCTGATCAAAATCACATCAGGATATGTCTAACTTCACAGTATCATTAACCTGGTTGTTGAGAGCAATTTGTTCGTCAATGTTCAGTGTAACTGTCATGTCAAGCTTGAATTAGTTCCTTTGAGAAAAATTAATTCTTTACAGTTATACCTTGTTTGACTTACCGTTTTCTTCTAAATAACAAACACGAGAAATTTACTGATAGCAATTCAGCCGCGTAGAACAGAAATTCTGCAGTGTTTTTCAGTACCTGCTACCTTGGAATATGAAGCCATCGCAGACCTCACTGCCAGCTAATTATACCTTGTTTGACTTATTGTTTTCTTCTAAATAACAAACATGAGAAATGTATTGTTAATAATTCACACAAGTAGTACAGAAATTCTGCAGTGTTTTTCAGTACCTGCTACCTTGGAATATGAAGCCATCGCAGACCTCACTGCCAGCTAATTATACCTTGTTTGACTTATTGTTTTCTTCTAAATAACAAACATGAGAAATGTATTGTTAATATTTCATCCATGTAGTACAGAAATTCTGCAGTGTTGTTTTACTACTTTCAGTACCTGCTATCTTGGAGCATGAAGCCATCGCTGAGCCTGACTTCAGCTACATTATGCCTTGTTTGACTTATTGTTTTCTTCTAAATAACAAACATGAGAAATGTATTGTTAATATTCATCCATGTAGTACAGAAATTCTGCAGTGTTGTTTTACTACTTTTCAGTACCTGCTATCTTGGAGCATGAAGCCATCGCTGGCCTCACTGCCAGCAAGCCATCGGGTCTGCGTGGCCGAGCTTCCAGCAATGCCAGGGAGATGGAGGATGGGAAGGATTCCCAGCATTCACTGGATGTTCTCATGAGAACGGTAACTAGCTAGAAATACTCTCTTGTCATACGCTTCCATGTTTACACCACCTACAGAACAACGAATAAGACAGTCCTTTAAGAAACAGATGGAAACAGTACATTTCTTTGAGAAATTAGATCTAGACAGTCCAGACTTTTTGGGCACGTTATGAGGAGAAATGAACTTGAACACTTTGTGACAACTGGCAAACTTGATAGGGGAAAAAAAACAAAACAAGGTGAACACAAATAAATAAATACCTGGATGGTTTGACGACGTGGTATAATCAGAGTACAGACTTGCTCCAAGACTGGTGCTCGTGTGAGATGGCAAACTGCGACCGTCCATGCTTATTGGCCTAGCACATGATGATGCTGATGTTTACTGAATGAAGGGGACTGAATATGTAATAAACGGCACATGAAGTCAGTGCCTCATCATGTGACTGTTTGTATCAGGGAAATGAGCTGGAAGCGACCAGGACCCTCACCATCATCATCAAGTGCCTTGCCAACTATCGTGTTAAAACTTCCCCAGTGCCCTCCAGTTTCTTGTTGAGAGTTCCCCAATGCTCTTCTATTCCTTGTTCATAGTTCCCCAATGCTCTTCTATTCCTTGTTCATAGTTCCCCAGTGTTCCTTCTGTTCCTTGTTCATAGTTCCCCAGTGCTCTTCTGTTCCTTGTTGAGTTCGCCAATGCTCTTCTGTTCTTTGTTGAGAGTTCCCCAGAGCTCTCCAGTTTCTTGTTGAGAGAGTTCCCCAGTGCTCTATAGCTTCTTGTTGAGAGAGTTCCCCTAGTGCTCTTCTGTTCCTTGTTGGAAGTTCCCCAGTGCTCTTCTGTTCCTTGTTCAGAGTACCCCAGTGCTCTTTTGTTTCTTGTTGAGAGTTCCCCAGTCCAGTGCTCTCCAGTTTCTTGTTGAGAGTTCCCCAGGGCTCTCTTGTTTCTTGTTGAGAGTTCCCCAGTGCTCTCCTGTTCATGTGTTAGACAAACCGTATACTTGATATGTGTATGAGACAGACCTTATACTTGATAATTCTGTATAGAAACTTTATATTTGATGTCTGTGTGTGAAACAAACCTTGTAATCTCACAAACCTTATATTTGATGTCTGTGTGTGAAACAAACCTTGTAATCTCACTAACCTTATATTTGATGTCTGTGTGTGAAACAAACCTTGTAATCTCACAAACCTTATATTTGATGTCTGTGTGTGAAACAAACCTTGTAATCTCACTAACCTTATATTTGATGTCTGTGTGTGAAACAAACCTTGTAATCTCACTAACCTTAAATTTGATGTCTGTGTGTGAAACAAACCTTGTAATCTCACAAACCTTATATTTGATGTCTGTGTGTGAAACAAACCTTGTAATCTCACAAACCTTATATTTGATGTCTGTGTGTGAAACAAACCTTGTAATCTCACTAACCTTATATTTGATGTCTGTGTGTGAAACAAATCTTGTAATCTCACAAACCTTATATTTGATGTCTGTGTGTGAAACAAATCTTGTAATCTCACAAACCTTATATTTGATGTCTGTGTGTGAAACAAACCTTGTAATCTCACAAACCTTATATTTGATGTCTGTGTGTGAAACAAACCTTGTAATCTCACAAACCTTATATTTGATGTCTGTGTTTCTGACAGCTAAACAGCTACATGAAGATTGTGAAGCAACATGCGGTCGACCCAGAGCTTATCAAGCAGATATTTAGACAAGTGAGTATACAGTGTGTATATACTAAGAACCGTAATCGAACATTCTATAGAAGTAAACAAAGATCTACACCTTTGCTTTATTGACTACACACAGGCTTTCGATAAAGTGAGACATGTCGACATGATAAGGATGCTTGAAGATCTACAAATTGATGGAAAAGACCTTAGACTTGTAAAAAACATATATTGGAAACAACAAGCTGCCATAAGAGTTGATAATGAAGTAGGCCAATATCAGCCTATTAAGAGAGGTGTGAGACAGGGATGTGTAATGTCTCCAGATCTGTTTTCCCTGTACAGTGAAAGTATTTTCAGAAATATTGAAGATATGGAAGGAATCAACATTGGGGGACGATGCATCAATAACATTAGATATGCAGATGATACAGTCTTGATTGCAGACAATGAACAGGACCTGCAACATTTAGTAGATGCGGTTGTTACACACAGTGAACAACTAGGGTTAGAGTTAAATTGTAAAAAGACACAGATTATGGTCATCACTAGGAAAAATGAAATACCACAATGTAATATACAAGTAAATGGGCATATTCTTAAACAAGTGAATAGGTACAATTATCTCGGAACAGTAATATCTGATGGGAGATGCCTTGAAGAGATTAGAACAAGAATCGCCATGGCAAAAGTAGCCTTTAGCAAGACAAAAGACATACTGACCAATAACATGGTATCAACTGAAACGAGAAAAAGAGTGTTGAAGTGCTACATAGAACCTGTACTGTTATATGGATGTGAAGCGTGGGACAATGAGCAGTACAAGCTGAAAAACATCTGATGGCTGTGGAAATGTGGTTTCTGAGGAAAATGCAAAGAATACCATGGACAGCCAGAAAAGACCAATGAACAAGTCCTTACAAGAAACAAATGAAGATTGTAAACTGATTAAGAGACATTAGACGTAGACAGTAAACATTTTTTGGGCATGTTATGAGAAGAAATGAATTGGAGAACTTGGTGACAACTGGTAAGATAGAGGGGAACAGATCAAGGGGAAGACCTAGAAGCAAATACCTGGATGGCTTGGCCACGTGGCATAGTCGAGACAGAAACACGGAGCTGATCCACGACTCTGGTGATCGAGTGAGATGGCAAAACATGACCGCCCACGCTTATCGGCATGGCACATGATGGATGGATGGAGTATACAGTTGCTTGCTTGTGGCAGCTCTCTCTCTCTCTCTCCTCTCTCTCCTCTCTCTCTCTCATCTCTCTCTCTCTCTCTCTCTCTCTTCTCTCTCTCTCTCTCTCTCTCTCTCTCTCTCTCTCTCTCTCTCTCTCTTTCTTTTCTCTCTATCTCTACACACACACATACATACAGAGAGAGAGAGAGAGAGAGGTTGGGGATGTTTAAAGGCTAGAGAACTGACAACACAACAGCTAATGAACATTTGCATTTATAACCATATAGAACAACACAACAGCTAATGAACGTTTGCATGTATAACTATATAGAACAACACAAGAGTTAATGAACATTTGCATGTATCACTTCATAGAACAACACAATAACTGAGTAAGTGCCCCATCAATACCTCCTAATCTGTTTATCATACTATTTCAATGGTCTCACAATTCTCCTGCAAAATGACATTTGTATTTTTTTAAAAAAATACTGAATTCACATACTAAAAACTGAAATTGAAACTAGAATAATGCAATTGTATTGAGAATTTGTTTGTTGTAAGTAGTATGTTATGTTGTAAACACTTACTTTTTTGGCTGATTTTCTTCTTAGCTGTTTTACTTCTTGTGTGCTGGGGCCCTCAACAATCTTCTGTTGAGGAAGGACATGTGCAATTGGTCGAAAGGCATGCAGATTAGGTAAGTTTCTGAGTGGATGCAGTGCTGCAGGTGAATTGATGTCACATGGATATGAATTGCTGTCCTGCTGGGTGTGAATGATGCAGTGGTGGATGTGAATTGATTTCATGCTGGGTGTGAACAATGCAGTGTTGCATGTAAATTGATGTCATGAGGATCTGAATTGATGTCCTGCTGGGTGTGAATGGATACAGTGGTGGATGTGAATTGATGTCATGCCAGATGTGAATTGATGGTATGCTGGGTATGAAAGATTCAGTGGTGGATGTGAATTGATGTCATGCTGGATGTGAATGATTCAGTGGTTAATGTGAATTGATGACATGCTGCATGTGAATTGTCATGATGGATGTCAATGGGTGCAGTGGTGGATGTGAATTGATATCATACTGGGGTCAACAGATGCATGATGAATGTGTATCGATATGCTAGATGTGAATGGATGCAGAAGACGTTTATGGATTGAGTGCTGTATAAGCAAGACAATTTAAATGATTGGTCAAAGACATTGTTCAACCTATGATAAATTGCTTCTTTTAGAATGAGCAAAAATGGTTGAGCAGCTCAAACTGCTGTCATTGTACAAACATATGGCTTGTGTTGCTTAGTACAGAATAAGTTTACATTGTTCATGTTTTGTGTATGTTCATACGGAAGCTGAACAAGACTCCTTCTTTCTATGGTCCATACCATGTGACATTGATGGCCATGTAGATCCACAGCCTTCTGTCTTGTGTACTGCCAATGATTTCTGATACTGATGATAATCCATGCCATAATGCCAAACTGTCTAGCAACCTTCTCTCTTGGTTTTAATTGCCTCTCTTGTTTCTTATTATTTTCTCTCAACACCCCCCCCCCCCCCCCCCCCCCCCCATACAATTTTAATTGTCTTTACATATTCTATCTTCCCCGTTCTCATGATGTATCTAAAGAATGTGGACTGTTTCCTTCTGATGGGAACCAGCTCTCTCTGTGAGTTAATGTATTTCAGACAAGACTGTGTTGTGAAATTGTCATCCATCATGTTTAAGGAAGTAAAGGCAACCCTGTGTAATGCAGACAACATCACCCACTGCAGATTGTTCTGTTAAAAAAATGTTTGTGGCACCATACACCCAAGCCATGCTCAAGGGTAATGTCAGAGCCTAGCAGCAACATCGTTACGGCGCCCGGCGGACAAGAGTTGTCGGCTGGCAAGTTTCTTACCTGACACGCGACCAGCGCTGACGACAGACGACGCAAAGCCACGTGACCCCACCTGAGGCAGTGGGCAGTGTGTGTGCTAATCTCAGACCACGCTGCGACTGGACATCTGAACGGACGTGTGTGTCGAGAGCAAGGCGTTGTGTGAATCTCCGTGGTTGTGAGCTGAACGACTGATATTGTGAGCGTCAGACCTATGAGCTGTATTGTGGTAGTGAGTTGTTATATGTTGTACATTGCTGTAACTAATTGTTATGTATTTAATGTGGTAATAAATCCATAGAACTTGTTGCTGTGTCTTACGTCGAATTACGTTTGTACTTGTACTGTCTCACATGTGTTAGCCAACGAGCCTAATATAAGATCCTGACATGTGTTAGCCAACGAGCCTAATATAAGATCCTGACAGGTAATGTTTTTGTTTACTATTTATGACATCTTTCTTGCTGAAAATTCAAGACATAAAACTTCCACACTGACATGATGCCTCAACTATTCATAAACTCTTTTTTCAGGTACAACTTGAGTCATCTAGAACAATGGTTGAGAGATAACACGCTGCATGACTTTGGAGCCCAAGCTGCCTTGGAGCCGATCATCCAGGCGTCTCAGCTTCTACAAGCCAGGAAGACGGAGTCCGATGTGGACAGTATTTGTGACATGTGCTCCAAGCTGACCCCAGCACAGGTATGATGTCGGCCTGATAGGGGACGTCAGTGACTCAGACATAAGATATAGACCTTGTCTTCTGTCAAATCTGAGGTGGTGTAATGGTTGTATACCCATTTACCAATATAGACAGAGGTTCATGCCTCACTATTTGTAGGCTTTGATGCAGGACAGTGGCATTGTGGATAAGTTATAATATCTGTCTCAGTCTCAGAAATTACAAGGTTAAAATCCATGCCCCCGGGAAGGTTAACCCGTTCAACAAATGTCTGCAGAAGTCGGATGTGTCAGCCTAACGGTGCAAGAACGCAGCTTTGCTGTAAACAGGCACAACACAATCACGTCCGAAAAAAACAACTCCGGATGATCGCAGAAGAAGAAGAAGAAATCCAGGCAAAGGGCTGGGGATTTTTGTGACACCTCTTAGTTTCTAATGATACCACATGTTTCCCTAATCTCTTGGGTAGTGACAAAGGATACTAAGCCTTGAAATAGGGAAAAAAAAAAGGATATCCTGCATTCTGGATAAAAAATCCCAAGGCTGTTGGGAATTGCTAAGTATGTCATGCAGGACTGCTGAGGTAGAAATTTTACTATACTGTCTGACTATGTCAAACTCTAGCATTTACAGAGGTTTAAATCATAATATAATATCTGATTATATAAAATTCTAGCATTGGCAAAGTTAGAAATCATGCTGTATTGTAATATTACATCAAACAACAGCATTTATAGAGGTAGATATCTGACTATATTGTCTGATTATAGGAAACTCTAGCATTGACATGAAAGATTTCCTGTTTTTCTCCCTTATTCAGATCATACTATATTGTCTGACGACAGTATTGATAGATGCTTACACCTTGTATATAGTATCTTGTACATAGAGTATATTGTCTGATTATATATAACACCAGCATTGACAGAGTTGAAATCTTACTCTATTATCTGTTTATTATCGAATTCTGTAATTGACAGTGGCAGAAATAATAGTACATTTGTAGAAATATACTATATCATCTGATTATATCAACTATATTGTCTGATTATACCAACTATATTGTCTGATTATATTGAACACTGCAGTTCACAGAGGAAGAAATCACACTATATTAATATAGTAATATTACTATATTGTCTAATTTTAAAATAGGGGAAAAGGGGGAGATAATTGATAGATAATATTAGAGTTGTCCTTTTATGGCGATTGTGATCCACTGAAGTAGCAGACTTTGGGGGAATTAAGCCACTCATGCCAAATGGCACTGTTAATTGTGAAGAACAAATGAATTATTGACAGTCAACATATTCTCAGAACTCAATCATGGCCCACCTGAATGTACTAATTATGTACACAATTTCTGACTTATTCATTATTTGCCACATTTTTAGCAATGTAGATAAAGATGCCTTGCAGCACATGCCTTGCAGGGTTTGTCTTTAAGACAAAGGCTAATGGAGTCAACCATACATGAACTGGTGGAAGTCAAGGGGAAACCACTGCCGTATTTTCCTTTGACAATCATGCTTCTTAGCAAAATCATTTTTGGGGGGCCATGATATGAGAAGACAAAAGGGGAACTTGCTGTGACAAGACAGATTTGTGGAAAGAGAGATAGAGGAAGACAGCGAGAGAAAATTTTTGAGTTTTGTGTCATGGCACGAATGGAATCAACACATGAATTGATCCATACCGTCGGAGATTGCAATTTGTGGAGGCATGATTGCCCATGCTAGCCAGCAAGGCACAGGATGATGATGATGAGACGATGGGAGAACACATAAAATATCAAATAAGAAGATACAGAGGGTAAGAGGGATTTTTATAGCACTAGGAAATAAGTGGAAGTCAAATGAAATACCATCACATTTAGAATATTCAATTCTAATGTTAAATAAATATTATTGTATGGATCAGAAACATAGGGAAAGACTAATAGAATTACTAATAAACTATAAACATTCATTAATTGGTGAATGCGGAAAATAGAAGATAGAATCATAAATGAGGCGCTCAAGGATAAAACAAGACAAATACAGGTGAATCAAGAAGTGAAGCAAAAGTGAAGGATAGGACATACATTGTGAACACCTGAGAATAGTACAACTAGAAAGGCCTTTGTCTGGAATATACAATTCAAGAGAAATAGAGGATGATCTAGAAACACATGGAGAAGAGAAATAGAGAGAGAATTGACAAATTTGGGAAAGAGTTAAGAATTGGGCATGCAGGCCTGTCTGACATTCTGCACTTCTTCTCTCTTTCCTCTTATACTTTATTTCATTCATACATCACTTATGAAGCTAATCTTTGACAACAACAGAACAATATGCATTAATCACATGGAAAAATACCTCAATAATACATGGCTCACTAAGGCAATTTTTTACATGGCCATTATAAATATCTAAGGAAGGTGTAACGTAACATACATATGGGGATGTTTATTATACTAGTTGTCATTTGAGATAATTTTTATTATTGTTTGTTTGTGTGTTTTGTTTTAGGGGGACATGTAGTCTGTACTAAGATAGTGTTCAAACAAGTTGTGACTGTATGTATAGTGATTGGTGGTGTCTTTGATTTCTTGTGGAAGATTGTTCCACACCTGAGCGGCAGAGTACGCAAAGACATGAGCGGAGCTGCATGGGATAGCTAAGGCGAGGCTGGCTTGAAGTGAAGTGATTAAGCACCTATGCCCTTATGGGGAATAAAGAGCGAAAGAAGAAGATTGGACACAACCCACTACTGGCAATGCTGATTATATTCCCGTCCGAACCTTGCATGGGATAGCTAAGGCGAGGCTGGCTTGAAGTGAATTGATTAAGCACCTATGCCCTTATGGGGAATAAAGAGCGAAAGAAGAAGATTGGACACAACCCACTACTGGCAATGCTGATTATATTCCCGTCCGAACCTTGGGACTTTTCCACATCAGATTGGAAGCACTAGACTTGAGTTTCGCTCTCGTTTGAACTGATCAGTAGGCATTTACCTGTCTGGACCCAGGATCAAACTCCGGATCATTGGCGTGTGAGGCGATGTATAACCACTTGACCATGCGGCTCATGCTAGACGCGACCAAATTATTATACTAGATTATCACAACTTCACCCATTGAAGGCTATAGCTCAATGTTTGCCACGACTGACATCCATCAATCGATGTGGCCCCGAATGATCAGGTTTTCTCACGGGGGGGGGGGGGGAATCTGCCAAGCACAGCAGGTGCCTAAAGTCCCACGAGCAATGATGAAATTGATCATTTTTTTTGGGTGCATATTCTTTACAGGACATCGCTGTCAACACCAGCATCTTTCAGCTGATTGTTGATCTCTTGGTAAGATTACGCTCAGTAGTTTGCCATTGCTTTCTGAGCGGCCGGTTCACATACCCCGTAAGTTACCGATGCGATTCAAACCACTGCTGATTTGAACCGTCATCATGTTACCGACGAGAGTATACGAGATTACGGAGAAAAGTCATAACCTCTAAGCCACGAAGCCGGCTGATCATATTTACACTTAAAAAAAAAACCTTCCCTAAACATACAGTGATTTAAAAAACAAAAATAATTATACTAGTATTTTCACATAAGTTTGTTTTTAGCAAAACATTAATCAAAAGAAAATTGCCACATTGCATAGTTTATTTTTCCAACTTTTAACCCCACTCGTCCATAATTATTTGCATCTAGCTCTCTTCTTAATTGTTACCAATTTCTTTCGTATTTACCTGCCATGTTTTCCATAATTTTTTAAAATTTGTTTTGTTTTATTTTGTCTTGGCAGATTGTGTAAATTTTAAACATTTACACACCAGTGGATGAGTTTTGAGGAGAGAGTCCCGATACCTTTTATACGAAAATCCAGCCAAACTAAAGGAGCGAGAGGAGCAGGGTACAGGCAGCAGTACTCTGCTTATGGACACCAAATACAGCCTTCCTGTAACCATTTCCTTTCAATCCCAGTTCTGTCGCCCTGGAGACCATCGCAGTTCCTGACCAGCTGCCCTGGTTCTTATCCGACATTGAGACACACAGAAATCTGGATCTGGCCTCCTCACACAAATAAACCAGTCTGGTCATAGTGTTTATAAAACAGATTTTATTAACCGATGGTCAGTTTGGCTGTTTACATACTTACAAAATCTGCCTAAACACAGTGATTTTAAAATGTGATTACTCAAAAATTAATTATACTAGTATTTTCACATACATTTGTTTTAGCAAAAAATTTAATCAAAATATAATTGTTAATATTCTTTTTTTAAACATAATAAAGAAATTATTTATACCACCTGTTTATAGGCAGTGTTAAGTGATCTATAAATTATATATATATATCTTATTTTATTTTTGTACATAAATATGCCAGAGTAAAGACAGATTTGCAACAATATGTGGTAGGTCATATGTCCTGAATCATTGGTGTACATTTAATGTGTGCATTTATATACATACATTTATATATGTACATCTGAAATCTGTAGATTTATATATCTGCAATCCTGTATGTTCAATTATAAATGTACATTGGCAAGTATGAGTTTACACGTATACATCAGCGTGCTTGTACACAGCAGTATGTGTACAGACACATGTATACATTTATACACGTACATTTGCATGTGCAGATCCATAAATGTACTATCAAATATGTTGCATATTTGCATGTGCTTTTTATATGTGCATATTTGTGCGTGTGTGTGTTTGTATACGTGTACATTCATTTATTTACAGTTGCATATTTACATATATATGTGTACAATCATGTGCTTACATTTACATATGTATGCTTGTATGTGTACATTCACATATGGGTAATTGGATATGTGCATGTGTACATTTCTATATGTATGTAGCATGTGTGTTTACATGTGGGCAGTTATATATGTGAATTGTTATACACATTCATGTGTATATATTTATATTTAACATTTATATGTGTTATGTTACTTCTGCATGTGTACATGTAAGTGTGTATGAATGTAAGATGTGTGCATTCATGTATGTACATTTTTATGTGCATTATGGTGAGTTTATGTACATTTGTGTGTGTATTTTTTTGTGTACATTTAATGAGTACATTTCCTTCTTGACTGCTCATGTGAGATTATCATATTGCCACACATCCCCTTGCTATGGGCCTCTCTTGCATTCCAAGTTATTCCCGCATGTTACTACAACTATCTTTGTTTTTGTACAGTATAAAAGTATAGATTTTTCTTTTATTTATTTGCTTGTTTGTGCTCCTTGTCTTGTAAGGATAATTAAACAAAATGATAGTTTAAGCTTGTTGCGGGATATGTAATATTTACTGTTTTAAAAACAAAAAATTAAACAAAATTTTCCGGGAAGGTTAACCCGGTCAACAAATGCCTGCAGAAGTCGGATGTGTCAGCCAAAAGATGCAAATATCGCAACTCTGCTGTAAACAGGCACAACACAATTACATCCAAAATATATTCCGGACGAATGCAGAAGATGAAACAAACTTTTTGGTTGTTGGTCTTGGATCACTTTGATTGCACATGGATATCTCTATAAGTGCTCTAGCTTCTCCCATAGATCATGAAGGAGAATCACAGCACAATGAATGACTCCACACACCAGTGAGAATCTAATTGCGTGTATACCAGAATCACACATGCCACAAATATTCACCTGTGGGCAGACTTTCCATCCAACCCCTGAGACTTAGCCTGAACAGCAGTCCCCTCGGCCTTCTGCTCCTGATTTCCAGCTGCCGGGAAAAACCCTGCATACACACGGGTCTGTTGAGCCTTTTGCCTTTACAAGAAGACTGGATTCCAGAACCACCACCCTAAGACATTTAAGGCGATGTGAGGCAGAAAAAAATTGAATTCTGTAATATTTCATTTCTATGTTCTGATATTGTATAGGGTTTGATACCGAAGACTGCTGATCGATAAAATACTATCAAAAAGACTTTGCTCTTAACGGTTGCCGTGGAAACCAAGATAAACAGAGGCCATATTGAATTTCTTAAGTATGATCTAAAACAGTCATTTTTTAATTTACAGGCTCAATTTCTGGTATATATCTACATAAATAGACCCTTTACATTCTTTCAGAAGCTTTTAATGATATCACTTCGCAGTGTTTTTCTTCAAAATTAAACAAAATTGTCATTTTCCTTGACAATTTGTTTTTAGTTTTTTGACTGCTGCACAAAAACTAAATCTTAGTTTCACAAATGCTTTTGTCAAAATGTAAATAATGCAACAAAGAATAAGTGTTCAAAGTTTCATTAAAATCTGATAAAGAGTTTTTGGAAAAAATTACCAAAGTTACAAAAATTTGCAAAATGAGAAAACTGGGAAAAACAAATTATTTTCATGTTTTTTATTTTATACTAATAAAGTTAGCTTAATTCTAAAACAAGTTACTTTTAAACAGGAAAACAGTTTCTAACAGTATGTGACAATTAGAACAATTCTGCTGAATATGCAGGACCTTCCTCCAGGGCATGCAGCGCCCTTTGTCTCTTCAATTTGGCCGCCCTACACTGTCACATCTCTTAGTTTGCTTGATGTTCAAGCTATTTCTAACTCTCTTCTGCATTCTAGATGCTCCTAGTCTCTTCATATGCAGGCCTGTAGAAAAAGCAAAACACTGGGCAGTGTCTTGGGCAGCAGCAGCTCCAAAGTTGAACTCTCTTGTGGCAGTTACAACTGCAAACTAAACATGCTTGCTTGAGGCAAAGTTGTCTTTAGGACAGCGAGCCCCAATCAAGATGTGTAAACACTCATTTGAATTCTGAGTTTCTTCTGACACACATCTACTAAGTAGTTTAGTGTCAGACAGCCTGTCATAAATTAGCAAAAGTTATTTCTCTAGCTTATCATGGTTGAGTCATGTGAGTAACAGCTTGTCATGAGAAATTATCTCCAGATCTTCTAACTTTGAGTATAGTTTATTTGCTTTGTTGTGAAATGTTTTGTGATGAAGACCTTGCAGGTTCATATTTTCACAAAAATTATTGAATGTTGCACCCATTCCACTAAACTAATGCAGAATATACAGACTGGCTGTTGATGGCAAAAGCTCATTCCCCATCATTACTTCTTGCAGCTAGGTATCTTCCACAAACTAATTCTTCACAACAAGAGCAGTAAACCTCTGCATGCACAGCTAATCCTTTGCTTTCTTGCTGTCAGTTTTAAAAATAAGACTAGTATGTTTACATACTGGACAACATAAGATTTTGATGATTTCATCCATTTCTGAACAATCAACTACTGCTCTGTGTTCCAGTTTTTGTTATACGTTGTCATCAACAGAAACATACTTGCTGCTAGAGGAGGTCATATATTCATACTTGTCTCTTTTAAATTGGCTTCGGGTTTTTTCTACAATAAAAGACTCACTTCCACAAGTTTGAGAAGAACATGATGGTAGTACTGAATCATTCAGAATCACTGTAAAAAAAAACTTGGAGACGGCACATGCTGTTTAGCTGGGTCGTTATAAGAATTTTTTTTTCCTGTAATGTTTATGACGTTCTGGTAGGCTTTTCGGTGCGTACGAGCAATTACAAGTTGTAGCCTGAGAGGTTTCTTGCGTTGAGCAGATGACTGGATGTTAAATTTCTTGGATCGAGACATTTTTCAATTCAGAGTGTCAGTCGGTCGCCAAACGTAAGCAATAACAAAATGGCCATCTTCGAAAAAAAAATTGGATATCCATATGATCATTTTCAGCCAACGGGAATCGTGCATTGCCTATGGTCACATGTTGTGTTCCATATATGGAAGTTTCTAGAAGATTATTAATTCGAAAGAAACAGTTGTAAATAGAAGAGTTCTCAGTTACACAAATTCGCAGTTTCACAAACAATTAGGGGAGATCATGACCTTTAAAATGGTTTATATGGTTTGAAAAACGTCTATTTCTTAGCAATTTTTGATAAGTAGACAATTTGACACCCAGGGTAGGTTAAATAAAATATGAATATCATATTAATATAACATTTTTTAAACAAAAACAAGTACCAAATCTGATAGAAGACATGCTAAGGTGTGTGAAAATGAACTATTCCAAAAATAGCTGACCTGACTGTAAATCGTAACATTTTTTTCCTGCCGCACATCGCCTTAAGATGAACAGGCCTTTCATCAAGTAAGACAAAGTTGAAGAATTTAACCACACTTAAAGAGGCATTTCTTTTTCAGACTTGAAGCCAGCTTCAGATTTTATTGCTTGACGCCAGTTTCAGAATTTCTTTGTACATTCTCAAAGAGCGACATGAAAGCTACCAATAACATTACAGGTCATGGCAAGTCCTCCAGGCTGCCACTGTCTCTTGACATGCTGTTGGTGTTGACCAAATGCATTCTCCACCCACTTGTTACTGAGGCCCATAAGGACAGCAAAGAATAGTAATACTGAAACCTACCATGCATGTCGTGTGAGGTGATTAAGGAGGGTTGACGTGAGACTGGCTTCCACTTCCTGTAGACAAATCCAACCAATCAGAAACGTCTGCGAAGGGCTTTGCTTGGATTGGTTGAGAGTCTTTGCTTCATTAGGAGGTACAGGGCAGAAGAAGAGAAGAAGAAGTGCATTCTTGTTGGCCCTGGCATATAGGGCAGACCTGCAGGATGTGCTTGGTAATCATATTGTCTGTGAATGTTGCTAGATCACATTGAGATCTCTTACAGCTTGTCAGTAACTGTACCAGAACTGTGCTCGGGGAGATATGTGCTCGGAGAGTTATGTGTTCGGCCGTCATGTTGTCTGGATGTTGCTTGATCAATGAGATACCTACAATACTGTATTCCGACTGGGCTCAGAGTTGTGTACTTTAGACTTATGTGCTCGGCAATCATGTGTCCTCCTGGATGTTGGCTTGATCACATCAAGATCTCCTCTACGTCTGTCATTAAAGGACTGTTAAAGCCCAGAACTTGTGGCTCTGAGAGTTCTTTTCAGATCGCAACCGACTTTAAGATAGGCTTTCCCCTCATCTCAGATTGTTTACATGGATAATAGGAAGCGATTCAA